>JANTCA010056182.1:0-38958 GCA_024741275.1 Chironex yamaguchii
AGTCTCTTTACGACTTTCAGTATTTGTATAAATGTAGATGTATTACTCTGTTTGATCTCAATCAGATAATTGTAACTAATGATGGTACTTGAAGTATCGAAACATGTTTTACAAAATGAAAAATGTCGTTCTTTTTATCAAATTTACTAATTGCTTTTATATTGGTCGGAGGCAAAAACCTTTTCTGGTGCTCGTCTTTAGTAACCTTAAAGCAAATACAAAGGACGTTGTAACGATAAATTGAAGTACATTACTTCTCATCAAAGATCTAAGTCCACTGTGTAGAGGCAGACATTTTCTTAGTAAAATGAATATAAATTTTGGCTGACATTGTATCGATCTTAATATTGTTTCTTAAAGGCAGGAGAATATACTTGTAATTTATATTCAAATATAGTATAAATCGATTTTCTGTATTGCCTCTTTTCAACTTATACAACAGCAACTCGAACAATTCCGAAGTAAGAACAATGTTCAGAATAATTTTAAATATTAGAATAGACATATTTCATATGTTTCACTGTGGCGCAAAATTCACACCCCTCTGCTACTATCTGATCTTTACATACACTTTACATTTTTTTGGTTCACTGTATCTGTAGTTTGAGACAACTACCGGAAAGAATGATCCACACTTCTCTAAACGGCTTGGCTTTTCACTTCAAGCAAACGTAAAATATTTGCTTCTCCGTTGCCCTATTTACCTATCTACAATCTTTACATCATCAAAATATTAGAGCTAGAATTAAAGTTGCCAGTGGCCAATTTAAAGTGACCAATAAATAGTGCATTAATTAGAACAAGACTACAATCGTTGTGTAAAAGTACTTAACTGTTGTCTTTTTTGTTCGTTAGTAATGAACATGGAATAGGTTTCTCATGACATTAGCCTGGAATAATTCAGTGGTATGTTATCAAAAGTCTGAGTACAGTAACAGACAGGAAATTGATTGCCCGTGAAAATGGACCAGCATAATCAGAAGGATATTATCCTGTTTCAGAATCTTTCATCGATTCTTTCATAGATACATACTCGGTTTAGACATTAGTGGCAAACCAAAGCGACAAGGATCAAATAAGTAAATCTTGAGGGTTCATGATATGACTGAACCAGGTTGAATTACGGTTGAAGGCTGTCGTCTTGTTTTGGTGATGATTGCTCTGTTTATGATGTGATAACTGAAATGCCGCAAATGTTTTGCAATAAGTGTATAGTACAAACGAATAGGTGGCTTGCAATATTCAGTTGTATAAAGGAAAACACAGTTACTTCAGGTAGACGTTAGGACACGTGCTTTTAAACGCTTTTAAATACAGTGTCCACATCGTAATGCATTGTAAGATTGCCAAGATAGTCTGCGATCTCGCATCTGTACCATTTCATATAGGTTTTGGAGCAAGTAAAACTTGTAGAAGTAACGAAGCATAAAGACTAGGGCATTTCAACACAAATTAATGTCATTTGGTCCAAGGTTAAACTTTAACTTGAGACCAGTACATATAAACTCAAATAAAATTCTGTTCGGAGAGTTTGTTTTGGTGTTGATGGATTAACATGCCCAGACTGGCTTCCAGGTGTTGAAGATGCTCAATCGAAACGGGTGCATTCCAAAGAACGTATAGTTTAAAGTAGGAAAATAAAACTGATTTGTTTCCTGGTTTAATTTACATGCTGTGTGCTACGGCTTTCTTCTAAATTTCAATGGTAGAAGTATGCTTAAAAATGAGTAGCTAACAAAATTGGAAAAGCTGTGCTTGAAACACAATATCCTATAGTGATTATGTTAACCAAAATATTCTCATCATGTTTAAGTACTGTGACTATAAAATGGGAAGAAGGCATAAACATCTTGTAATGCTAGACTAGTATAAAAATCTGTCATTAACTTGGAGAAAAATCTATAAAGATTAGTTTTCAAACAAATATTAGTCCACATTTTTTCCAGAGTATATGCACCACATATATGATTTACCTCGCAACCATCTGAATGGATGCTGGAACCCATCTGTGAAAACCAAGGTCCGCGGGTCAAGAGATGATCACGGTAGTGACGAGGTTGCTCGTTTTATCAAATTTCTGGTCATCATAAACATTTTAGCACGTTCATTAATCTTTTAAGCCTACGTTCAAATTTCTCTTCATGTCGGGTCCCATTTGCCGAGCAAAATCAGCAGATATTTTGCGGGTAAGTCAAAAGGCCTGATATGCAAGACTTGGACATTAAAAGCGTCCACGTATTTCGTTTTGCATCTATGGTTGAAATAGGGCCACATAAAGTGCACCTATATATACCTAAATCCACAAGGCTTACAAATTCGAGAGTTTTATTTGGAATGTAATTTTACTTGCAGAAAGGTACAAATCAACAACTTCTTTACTGCATGAAACTAAGAGAGAATAAATAGATAGTCAATCATCGTATGTAAAATGGATTCCAGAATACAATGATGGCTTCTTATAATGAACATAAAAATTAAGTCTTAAATTGTATCTTGTTTTGAGAATTACCATATCCTAAACGTAATCTCTTTATTTTCAAGCTGTGCATTGCAACACATACCGGCTCAGTGCTCTCACCATGCCTTAACAGTTATAGGGAGTTTAGGAATATCATTTTACCAGCTGTTAGTTGTGACGTAAGTGTAAAAGACGTAGCTGAACAGCATCTGCATTAATCTTCCAGGAAGATGAAAAATATTAGTCAATGCAAGCAAAAATACAATAGAATAAATGATAACAAACATGAAATGGTGCATTTAAAAATAAATATACATTCAATTGTCATCTAGAAAGACAAGTACTCTAATAGCATTATTTAATACGGTAATTAAGAGCAAATTACAAAAAAATCATGTTCCGGACAGGACAGTTAGCACGACGCAAATTGGTGGTTACATGACTAGATGGCATGGAAACTTGAAACATATCTTCTATTTTTTGCTTTCTCTATTTTCACCTGAATAGCTAAATTTTTAGACATGGATTTAAAGTATTCCCCTTTACAAGTGTATTCCTTCAAATACGGAAATTGTTTTCCTTGCAGTATTTTCTTCACTTATTCAACCCCGTTAATATTTCGCATTCTTGAAATGCACAGATCGTTTACGGGGCGCTAGCGTTATACCTCGTACTTTGCTTGTGCATGATTCTTGCTATAGGGTATTAAATGTCATTTCAATCCTTTGACTACGAGGGAAGCAAGAACAATATAGGCGCATAGATGCTACAGCTCAAAGTATAATTACCTATATCAAATTTATCTACATTGCAATAATTAGTATTGTTAAAGGAACTAAATTCATTCCATGCTCTCCTCTGTTTTCTCAGTTAGCACTTATCCTTAGGTAGAATACAGATTTTTGTTTTGTCAGTTAGAGCTAGAAACGCTTCTTTTGAACCATTTTGTCTCTTTTGTTGCAAGAACATATCTTATTGAAATAAAAAAGGACAAGTTGCTTTTCTAGAATCGAGAATTATCAATTAAAATCTGGTATAGACAAGACCAAAAAATTTGATATATATATATATATATATATATATATATATACATATAATACAGTATGCTTTCATATATATATATATTATGAAAGCATACTGTATTACTTAGATAATTGCATTTTACAGCATCCCTCAAAAACAATGATTTTAAAAATAATTTTTCCAAGTTTCTCGAATCCGTCTAAAGATCATCCATCGTGGCGTGATACTCCGAGTAACAAATTTACCATTTGTCGTACATTAATGTTTTCCATTAATAAGCTCTACGTTTTTTGACTTATTGAGCACTGTCCAGTGATAGTGCATTACGGACTTAACAATAGAAAGGCAGGCATTTAGTTAGCATAGTCCAGGAGTTCAGTTTTGCGATCTTTTTCTTTTGTTTTATGTCATTTCCTTTATGTATTGTTGTATAGTGTTTCATTGTAAAGTAAGGTTATTGTGAATATTGTTTTTGCAATTCCCACATGTTACATGTGTAATCTATCCAAAATGTATTTAAGCAGGAGTAGAAATCTGTATGAACAGTAATTCTGATGAAGATAATATCGAAACGTTAAAATAATGGTGTATTTTTGAGTTGTTATATACAATTGTATATACTGTTAGTGTGTGTTGGCTTGTTGAGTTATTATATTTATATTTATAGTATATGTCATGAGTACAGATATATTATATAGATATATGACAAATACATCATTCTTTGACGTCTCCATATTTTCTTTACTAGCATATTGCAAACCGCACTAACATAATGTATTTCTGGAAAGTATGTGAGAAGATAATAGTAACTAACAAAAGCATGTTGTATCTCAAAAGTACTCGAGCATATTTAAATCTCATACTTTTACTCGCTACTTGATTCATAGACGCTAGGGATGCGGTTAAGACATATATATATATATGATAGTAAGCAAATTATGTCTCCACCAACCCGTATTTCCTCATACTCAACGAGGATTAACATTTATCATGCTAAAGAGTGCCAGTAGTGTTCCACCTAGTTCTCCTAAAAGGATTGTAGTGGTGATTTGTCGTAATGATTTCAACAAAGCAAAAAGTGTAACGTAAAATATAGCTATCAGCCTACCTTAAAGAAGGTGAGGAATATCTTGTACCACCTCTATGTTTCAGTACTGCTTAGAGAAAAGGAAAAACAGTGCGCTGCTGAATGGCTAGTTTGGGGAGCAATTTCCACCGTCGGACCCTATTTTGTCAGTACTTGTAGTACTTGTAGTTATTTCAGACCAAAAGAGCACAGTAGTCGTAAGATCATGCTCTATGACTCCTTGACAACATAATAAATCAATTTTAAAATAATACTTCAGAAGGGTACACCTACGAAAGGTTGATCCTATGACTTGGCCACTAATTACCGATTTACAACCCCAAGTTAAAGCTTTCATTAAAAACGAATTGTGGCTTTATGCGTTGTCAAGTGTAAAAATGCTGCTTCTAAGGAAAATTTATTGTTTTCAGTAGCAGGGAAAAGCACACAAAGAGATTCAGTAGTTAAGGAGTTTCCTTCATTGGATTAGTATGCAAAAATGTATGAACACTCGTAATATTCACTGTAAGATGACCTAGGCATATTTCTGCATTGTCCACTGTCGATATTGCCAAATACCTAAATACCTTGTCATAACGTATGGATACTTTACAAACAAACTATGCACCTCTGAAAGAACACCTAGATAATGATCTGCATCGCTACGACTTTGCTTGTAACTATCCTAACAGAATACCGTTTCAAAACGTCTTTTAAAAGTTTGAACCATGCTATTTATTTGATTGGCATCATAGTATTAACGGTTTAGCTGCATTGTTTGAAATACATTCGCATTAGTTGTAGTATTCTAATTTTTATACAAACTTTCTTAGTAAATGTTTAGGCAAAAGTGATACAGTTGGCGGATTATAAGATTCACCAAAGAAAGTTTCCTGGCTCAAATCCCCTTATGAAGGAATTTAGCACCTCTTCCTTGGGAGTACTGCCCTGCACGAGTGAGTTCGGACGTCTTTCAAGTAAAATAGGATTAAATATGAAAGTGGTCTTAAGGTCATATGTGCGTGAATCATTGAAAAGAAATTAAGTATTATATAGATGGAGCCCGAATGAACATCCCCTGCTTTCATACCTGCAGATAGGAACGTATAAATATAGCAACATATCGGTGTTCGTTATGTTTTCACCTAACAAGCAGCAATTCCTAGCTTAAAACTTCCTTACAAGACAAAAAAATGCTTCATGCATGAAGATATCTCTCTATCTCGCATTCAGATAATGATCAACCATTGACAACTTTGTGACTAAGAAACAGTAATTTAAAGATAACACTTATTTTGTCATTTATAAGAGGAAATGAATTCCTTGTTATAAATAGGATTTTGTAAATTGACATTTCCTGGATAGATGTTTTACGCCATAAAGTAGTTGTAACGTCACATTTTTCATTTTCGTTTAAATGCAATGATCTAGTTATTGCACGTTGAGGTTGTAGTTTGGAAATTAAAAATCTCCTTGGAGTATTGAAAAGCAAAAGAAGTGAATAGCACTGCGCATACATAGCACTTATTTTAAAAATGGATGTTGTCCGGTTGTTGATGGTGGAAAAATTAAGCACGGACAGCGAGAACGTATTGTAACAGAGCAACAAACGTCTTGAATAGCAGGGTAGGATATATATAGCAGTATGTTAGTTGCCCGCCCAAATCTCACGTGATTGTCATTACAACATTTTCCGTCCAACCAAAGAATTTTAATGTACAAAGAGGAAAGCAAAAAAGTATTATTTATCAATTCTACTTTATATTCGAGTTAAACTGCACGTTACAATATTTAACGGGAATAATAATCTAAGTTAATTCTCTTTCTTACATACTTGTTTACGAACGTAGCTGATTCCCTTGCCAGGGTTAGGGAATTTACTAAGAAGTGAACTCTATATGAGAGTAGGCTTCCCGTTACATTCTCTAGCCAATGGAATATTATTTGTGGTGAAGCGTATATGGACTCGCGAGGACTAACTTACAAGATCGTCGTCTCATCCCCTATACTAGGGCGGGTCAGTCCCCTAACTTGCTAAAACTTTCGATTAGATTTTTGATTACCAAAAATTTACCAAGTTTCATCTCAGGGGAGGTTAAATCTAAGAATTATTGGTGACGAGAAAACTCGACACAGCTTTGCAGAAGTTAGGGACTTACTTCTTTGTTATCAAACATAAACAACTACAATATGTACAGCATGATAAAATATATGTTCTTTGTGTAAAGGTAAAAATTTCCTGAAGTAATCTATTTTCTTTTCCCCTTTTCCCCTGTTTTTTTGCTTGCTTGCTTTAATTGTTAAGATATTTGAGAAGACATAACCCACCAATACTATATTTTTCATGACAAGCAATGACGGGATACTTTCAAAGAACACTTTCGTAAATTATCAATATTTTCGTAGACAAGAACCACACAGTTTGCTAAGGGGGACCTCAGATCACGCCTAGCGTCGTGGAATAGAATCCAAAATGCATTGCAACAGTATTATTTCCTTTGCTAGTTAGATCATCATCCAATGTCGGAGTAGTTTAGTCCTACACAAGCTGGAATTTCAATTTCTTACGATACTAAAGAACGGAGGCAAGCCAGGATGTTTGTCAACACTTTAGATGCGTATATTAGAAGCTCTAGAACTATGATTTGGTAAAACAAGTTTGTAAACAACCGCGAGATAAAGGCGGTACAGTACCTGAATGGATTAAAGGAAGGAGGAGATTTTAGATTAAGGATTAAGAGAACATCTTGAAAGCTCGATCTTAGTGTTGAGGAACACAATGATAGAAATTATGACTTAATAGCCAACGTATCTTAAAATCCATCAGGACGACTCATAGTCATTAAATAGAATACATGTGCTAGAGTACTTTCGTAGGGCATTGATGTGGCAATGCTTCTCATAATAGTAGCAAATAAATGCCATATTCTACTTTGCTGTGTTGCTTCATTGCAGCACTAAGATTTTTAGAGTTTACATCTGAGTATACTCAAGTATTCTTAAGCTAACAGCAATAAATTTACTTTTGACTGATATTTGTAAATAGTCCATACTTATAACAGCTCACATAAGCGATAACCAATAGTGGATTTTCGTCCTATGGAGCGGAAAAAAGTAGAACGTCACTGTTTGATTTTGCTTTCAAGTAGGCCTTATATGTTTCCAATTTCAATTAATAAGTTGACCTTTTGTTCTCGTTATGAAATTTTATCAATAAATGACAACCTTGAAGATTAAAGTATAAAGACAGGTCATACCCTATGTTAGGAAAAGGAATTCGCAAAAAGAATTCCGTCCCATCTGTTCTGCAACTTGTAATATTGTTTGCAAAATCCCATTTTCATAAAACTAGACTTAATAACGTCTTTAATATAACAAAATTATACGTGATTAAACATTGAGACTACTCTTTTTTCTGGAATAGCCCTGAGGTGACCTTCTCAACTTTAGCCACATATGTACGTTTGAGTCACTTCTTGAAAGGATCAATGTACTATGTCCTTTATCTTACAGTCATGTATAGCTAAGCAAAGGAAAAAGAACGTTCATGAACTTATTGACATTTGATATTGTGACAGTACGTGATAAAGCTAAAAGAGAATACTTCGAGGATTCCTTTTTTCGGATGGTTCCTTCCTGCCTCCTTGCCTCCATGACGTCGTACCAGCTTGAAGAATTATTAGATGTGATTAAGAAAGGGTCACCTCTGAAACAGAGCGTCAGGAGCAAAATGCTCATTTTCGTCGAATCTGAAGGTCCACAATGTTATTTCGAAGTCACCGAAAACGTTTAGGGTCAGCAAAACATTGAAATGAGAGTCACATTTGCCGATCTTTCCTTTGTTGTAATTATTTGTTTAATTTTACTTCCTGCATGCGTGTGGTTGTGATTGTGCTGCTCTCAAGGGTGGTCTTAAGCGACACTGACATCAAAGGATTAACATGGTGACAAAATTGCTCAAATAAATGCCGAACAGGATCGATTGCCAGAAACAACTACATTAATGACGTACCTGAAAAACTTAAGTTCGATACTTTTTACTTGTAAACAAGCCTACGATAGGCCCGCGTTTATCTCCATAGCAAGGATCTTAACAGTCAAATCTTTCTTAGGACAAGACTCAACAGAGAATTCTAACTCAAAATGAGATGAGTTGCATATGTTAGAAGTCACAAATTTGAACTTTCAAATATGAGAAAAGGCAGTGGGACGCCGTTAACATTGTTAGAAACAGGCCATCAAAAATTGGCCGTAATAACGGGGTGGTCGTATAAACACGGTAGGATTAAATTTTGGATTTCCAAGGGGTGTAACTACAACTACATAAGAATAGAATTTCCTGTTTTCTTTAGTAACCATCCGGAAATGTATGTAAAAATATTAAGCGCACTTTAAATCTTCTTGCAATGCCGTGGTAATTGACGGCATAAGGTCCGAAGTAGAGCTGGGTTAGCTCTCTCTCGTCGCTAGTAAGTAGAGTAGTAGAAGGTAACAGAGTATTGTTTACAAGCAGAGTACACATGTATTTAATGACTACAATCAACTAAATGAGTCAATGCATAAAACTGACTTGGAAAACTCGAGGCATTTTGTAACAGGAAATAACAAAAAATTATAGAAGTAAGGAAGTGGTGCTCTGTCTAAGATATCACAGCAGTCTACAAATAAGACAAAAGAAGGCATCACTTAACTGTCCTTCGCAGATAGGGAGCTGCTGAGTTCTTAAGCCTTACCTTCCAGCAAATAATGAACATAATATTCCAAAATGATCGGTGACATTTGTTCTGCGTTGCTGTCAATAAATCTGAACCTGGAAAATCACTTACAAGGGCGTCTGTTGCGCCACTCATCCTGATTTTTTTTCTAGATAAAAATATTGTCGCATGCTTTCGTACAATTCCTTAAAAACTTTACCAATAGTGATATAGAACCTTCAATAAAGAATGTCTATTTGACAATAAAATTGAATTAGATCATTGAAAGAGAAAAGTAACAGGCACCTTTGCTTTCTAAATTTAGTTTAAGTGTGCGTATTAACAGGCCGTATTAACAGGCTGTATTAACGAGCCTTATTAACGAGCCTTATTAACGGGTCGTATTGCCGATTTTAAAGTATCATACTGTTTCTGATCTCATAATCTAACCGTTGGCCATATGAACGGCAGATCGTATTAATGTGTATTTCATAGGTTAGAGTACGGTCTTTTTGCTTTACGAAAAGGTGGTTGTGGTAAGGAAGTAACCATAATAACGAGATGGGTGTTAGGGGGGATTTTGCTTTACTCGTTTTCTCCTGTGAGAAGAAACAATGTTTGCTCGAACAGAACAGAAATACCTTAAGTTTGTAAGTATTACTAAATGGCATTCTCAATAACTACAGTTAGAAATTATTTGGAAAAATAAAACGCGATAAGAATACGTTTGGTATCCCAAATATCCCAAATCAGAATATCGTCAATAAAGCCCAGTAAAGAGGAGTGTTTCTTGTGTCATCCTTGATTTAAAAGCTTTAGTTCAATATCATTTCACATTAAATAGTATATAGGCTAAAACTCGGATCTAATACCATTTCTTTCATTCATATTCCTGAATTTTGATGCGCATAACAGCTCCCAATTTTTATGTAACATACTCAAGTAGTATCCGCAATACCAAGGCTTCTTTTTCGAATTTCGTTTTACCCTCTTGATGACATCCGGCCCTTCATCCATGCCCCGAAAGAAATTTTGGCATGATAAGTCAAATATGAGATTGATTTTCATTGTTGCTGCTTTTTTGTACACGGTGCTGTATTAAAACTGTCTTAATCTGCGCAAATGGGATGAAAATCACACCCACTTGATACAAATATCTGTCTTCGTAACTTTATTTTAAACTGTTTGTAAAAAGGTCAACAATGGTACACTTTGATCTTTGACACCTTCTCAAACCAAGGACTTTATCATGCTTTCGGTGAGCATACTCTGTACGGAGTATATACTGCTTCTGGGTGTTGTAGCCTGGTGTCTTTGATGCTGATTTGTCTGGGTTCAAATCTTTTGAAAAGTCACAATGCTGAAATCACACCTTGGATTGTTTCTATACAGCACGAATTACTTTAAATAGTACTTTAACAATGTCAATAAATTATTTTATTTTGAAGTATAAATAACTACTTGTCACAATAATCTTGATTGATAGCTGTCATTGCATAATTTTCGAAATTCAAATAAAAGTAAATACCTCACTTTCAGACATACTGAGACTTTTCAACCAGTTGATGATAAATCTACAGTCTCTTGACGTTGTCATAAGTCATAGCGTGTTAAATCACCTTTCCGACTTAGATGTCGTAAGTTGTCTATTTGTCGTGTTTAAAGTTTCACGATCCCCGTAGTCGGAAGTGAAATACAACAAACTCTCAGAAAAATGCTTAACTTGCAAAATTTCCAAGCATTCACAATGCCTACCAATATGTAGCAAAGATTGCAGTTCTTTATAAACTTTACTAAAGACAATACAAGAGTAGGTGAAACAGACTACATAGCGTTTTCTTAAACATCTATGACTATTTCTTTATATCTATTATTTCTACGTTATACACCTAAGACACCCTTCAACCATAAAAGCTGATTTACAAGGAACTTTTCGTTTACAAATATCTCTTATTAAAAAAATCTAAAAACATAAAATTGCTAATTGCAACGAACACGATAATGTAAAATATCGGATAGGATAGAAAAGTACGAAAAAAGTTTAAACTCCTGATTGGAGATAATTGTTTTGGCTCGGCATAGCAGCTATTCTGTTGTTTAGCAAGAGAAAACATTTCGGCTGTTTGGGCAGTCTTGCAACGGTAACCTTAGATCCTTTGCTGTTTCGCAAAGGATACGAGTGATTGAAGAAGAATTGTTCGTGAAAAACACAAATTATGGAGAATAATCATATGAACACTTTAAATCAATCAATATTTTCCAATATACATGAAACTATCAAAGGTTTTCTCACAAAGTGTCTGAAAAATTGAGCACTGGGAACATTCCATCTGAGCAAATTCTCTAGCCGCCTTTATTGGTATCCGTGCAGCTATAGCAGCCTCAGACTGAACAGCAGTATTAAAATGTGACCCAATGATGTTGAGATAAAATATCTTGAGAGAGATTTTAACAAAACGTCATTATCAACTCACAACCCCTGCTTTGTTTTCTCTGCTTCGTAAGAATTTTTAGGATCTCTTTGCTACAACAAACTTGCCTCAGCATGTTAAATTAGGCGACAGTGAATAAGCATAAGATAACTATAAACAGCACAATAGCAATGAGGCATGTTTATATGATATCAAAGTGGCTTGCCGTTTTAAAAACCTGACAACTATTAAGAAAATATTTGAAATGTATGTGTCAGTATCAAATATCTTTACGTAAAGTGTCCTTGGCATTCCCTGAAAGTCTAAAATATGTTGATTGCACATGCATCAAATTGAAGGATGCCTTGACCTAAACATATTTTCTTCATTTCACAAACGGTATCGATTTCAAAGCAGATATTAGCAAACTTACGTTTTTGGAGAGGAAAAGAAGAAACACCCTATTTGAACTATCTTTTTGTGGTACAAAACTTGAAAATCGTCTTGAAAATTTGCGACATTGCGCTAAAAAAATTCTTAAAACGTTTTTCCGTCTGACACTCTTCAGAGTATGAATCGTCAGAAAGGAAAGTAGTATATGTATATGGGAACCTATTTATACGAAACATGTACAGCAACTAGCCAATCATAAACAAGAAAGGAAACAAAGAAAGAGAAAATAAAGAAACAAAACATTACTGAAAGAGTCCAAGTGAAAAAACGAACTCTTTCTGCCTACAGAAAAGGCAAGCAACCTATTGTTTCTGATGTGGTTCTGTTCATACATACAATAGCAATGTCAATACAAAGGATGCTACCAGGGAAAATGTGTTTTCTAACAAACGTTATATTATTGCAGCAAATATTGTCTCTAATTGTCACTAGGGATCGCAAATCCATTTGTCTGAGATATTAGTCGGCTTTTGGGTCCATTTTCTTCATACAATTGCTCCACTAGGTCCTCTGCAGTAGGGCTTATCTGCTAAGTATACCTAAAACCGATTTTAGGGCCAAAAGTTTTGACCACATCCAGATTGAATGTTACATAAGGTTTGTAGGAATAAAATCTCTTGAATCACAAAAAGTAAGGATGTGTATAAATAAGAGATACTAAAGCTTACTGCCATCAGCATGGTCATGCAGTTGCAATGGAAGGACACAAAAGTTGTGATTGTAGCAAAAACAGATTTGAACCCGACTCTTGCGCAGGCAGATCAGACGCTATTCCTACTCTAGCTATAAATCAGTATGGAGGATAGCAGATTTGTAGTTATTCGATTTTGATCGCCTGTTCCTATTATTCGTTGCATATCTATTGATGTACACACAAGTTTTATGTGTTTTCTGCCTGCAAGACATCCATTTATGCCTGTGTATTCGTTGCATATCTGTTGATGTACACACAAGTTTTATGTGTTTTCTGCCTGCAAGACATCCATTTATGCCTGTGTATTCATTGCATATCTATTGATGTACACACAAGTTTTATGTGTTTTCTGCCTGCAAGACATCCATTTATCGCTACTTGTACTAGTTCCATATACACGGGTGGTTTTGTGCAATAGACAGAAGTAAATGTCCTCTGGTCATCGATTTTGCTAGTGACGTTGTTTCTGATATTAAGAATTTACTATAGCGAATAAGATTCTCCTAGGCTGATCACGTATGTCAATTTGCTATACGTAAATAATAAAATGAATAAGTAAATGATTCCAAAGAGGCGACTTTTTTAGACGAAAGAGATACGAATTTGATCATGTAATAAAAGGGTAGACAAAACTTTAATTTCAAGCCCTATATCTCTTTTAAAACAAATAGTATCCATGGTATTCAGTAATAGGTTACCTAATCGCATTCTTGGTACCCTGCAAACATGTTTATTTCATACACAAAACTCATTCGATTTTTCTTCTGTGCCAAATAAGTAATTGCCAGACGTGCATACAGTAATATTGTAGTATTCAGAAGAGAAATGACTCGTCATGCATAGACAGAATAGTTATTACAAAACTCATTTTTAACATTTCTGCTTACATATACATTTTAGCCTACTTTATACTTAAGTCGCCTGTTTGTACAAGGCCGTACACCTGCAAAAAACATAGACTTCAGGTCGATCACAGACCTAGCAAGGCTTTAACAAGCATATTCTTCCTTTTTGAAGATTAATGATATATATCAGAGATAGCAAGATCCTAAATGACAACGAATCAGACACTTGCACTGTTATGTTCACTCAACCAACATGTTCCTGCCGCGTCGGAAGACCTTATGCGTAGTAAGATGAATGTCGAATTTGTGAAATTCAAGCGCAGTTTATTGCTGCAGCATCGTATATAGAACTGTCAAGAAGCGAGTCAGATTTTGCATTACTTGTCGTGTTGTTTCTTAACCTTGTATGTTGCCAGGATGGTTTTTGCTCGTCCCCCAAAACATCTGCTATTATCTCTAGCTACCAGTTTGTGCTATCGAGGATTTAAACTCACAGCGACTATGGTTTAAGCCTCCTGACTCATTTATTGACATTAGTGCAATATTCTTAACCCAATCGTTTAACTTCGTATTTATTGCCGTTGTTAAACATATAACTACGTATTGTCAATTGTAAGTATTCACTAACAAGCATCCTCTGATCTTCAGGGTTAATCTCCAACACTTACTTCCGTTTTTGTGTCTTTATTATAACAACGTTTTGACGATGAATCAGGCAGGGTTCATGACACATTAATCAACGTCTCTAAAGATGAGATGGAACGATTTAAAATTTGTATTATTACAAGTTCTGTAAGGATTGTTTACTCGATCTACATCGTTTACATAATCGTGATCTCCCTCCTTTCTTCACTACACTTAAAAGGCCTCGGCAAGTTTCACTCTTCCTGGCTACATTCTATATATTGTTCCAGACAAATTGTTATCGCATCCTGACACAGAGCGCAGTATAAAAATAATATGATGCTATTTAAGCGCTCGACAATGTTAGTAGTACTTTAGGTAGGATGTGTTGTGTGTAAATAAAACATGGCTCTCCCGTTTTTCAGAAAAGAGATATGAATTGTTTAACATTAATATTTACAAACTTTGTTCATCTTCACTTGTTATTCACAATGTGATAAGGATTGTTTATTACTGAGAATTTGTCTGTTTATAAGGCATAGTGCATTCACCCTAAACCTGTTCTGATTAAGTCGCAACATGCTTCACAAAAATCATTAGTTTTCAGATTAAGTCAGCAGACAAGGTTTTAACAGACTTACATCAAGCTAAAACACACATATTTAGTATCATTAGAATATGTCTTCAGATGATAGGTTGTTGTTCACAATCCTAGACTTATTTTAGTATGTTTACATCGAAATCCAGTTTTAGATCTGGCTGTTCCTCGCTAAGTATGGCTATGAATGTAAAGAATGCATAAAGAGTAAACAAGACCTAGCACGGCATCTCATATAGAGACGAGATCATTTGAATTCCTCTTCGTAAATTCTATTTTATGTCTTTCACTTACCATACCGGCAAAAAGAGACCCTTTGTTTCTCAATAAATTGCATTCTTTTATAGTTTCGTAAACTAAATGTGCAGCAGATGGAGTAATTAACAATTCTGTTATTGAAAAGTACTAGAAACTTGATGGTTGATCTGGTAAACATGACATCATGTGTAGTCTTAAAACAAACACAGAATCCCAACACAATACACAAATGTAATTCTTAATTTTTTAGCTCCGAAATAAACTCCTGTTGCAGATGGTGTGGAATATTTTGATAATGATCAACCGCATAAACAAGGTGTAGTGTTGATCACATCTCTCATCACAAGATATGCAGCGAAGCCATGATAAACGGTTAAAGCGTATGTGATAGATAGGAGTCATGAATATCATTTTAATGTAAGTTATCTATACACAGTTATTTTAAATCCATATTCCATGTCAGTACTAACAAATATTTTTGTATAAAATAATAGTAGCCATCGCAAGATATCAAATTAAATAGATGGTAGAGGAAAAACGCGGCGCTTCAAGAGATGATAAATGCTGATCATTTGTTCACATATGCAACAGCTTAAATGTCAACTTTTGGACAGAGAATAACGAGTAGGTATAGTTATGAAACGAGACAGAGTTTACTAAATAGCTAGGAGCAAATATATTTATAATTCATAAACATTTTAAATTATTTTGGTAGTTAAGTCCCCAGGAATTAACAAGATGAAGATATTAAGCAAGAAGTTTTTGAAATGATAAATAAACTTACCAGGCCAAGGAAATCCTTACTATCTCTGTCATAATGAGATAGGTCTGTGTGGATTTTCATCATCGAAGTTACTTTGCGACTTAGGTTTGAATGGGGTCTTCCAGCATCTGAAACGCACAAAGGATAAACACGTTTTAAGTCTCTTAAACAGTTATTTGAGAATATAATCCTTTTTTCAAATGCTCTTAGCGTCCCACGGAAACTGAGCGAGCAAAATTTAGATGTTAAGAAAGGAAACAGTTATGTGTCCTGCGAGGCAATGGGGATTTTTTTGCTTACGATATATCCGATTAGACGAATAGAAGATCAAATTTTATGGTAGAATACTTGAACCGTCTCTAGGTAAAGTTTTCTACTAGGTAATACGAAGAACTGAAATCTATTATCTGTTCCTCTAGGAGGATGTAAGGATCGATTATCATATGTGAGCATAACACTAATCTTTACACACAAGTTAGTGGATCTAAGCGAGAGGTTTACTTTCGGGTAACGAGAGTATCTTTTTCTATTTAAAGCTCAAATTTTCATGCTTTTCAACGGATTAAGCAGGTTCATTTAAGCCACATAGCATCTCGTCTAAACATTCCTCTTTAACTTTGTTGCAAATTGAGATATTCCTAGGTCAACGCACAAGATAATATTTGCCAAACGCATGTTTTTCTTAGATGCTGAATGTTCCTCCAGCCCTCTAGCAGGATTGTAAAGACACAGGTCTATTCCATTTCAGCCATTAGTCCTAGTACCAGAAAAAAACTCTACAATTGCTTGAAAGGAGTAGGCCTGCAGTAAATGTCTGTCACAATTCTTACAGTCTTTGAACCCTTCTACAATAAAAATGATTGTATCTTGATATCTACTATTTTCAACGAATTCAAGAACTGTATGCCTTATCGTACATTTAGGATTGGCTCTCCACTTCGTCAAATTATGAGTAATGTGTCGCCCAAATGTTTACATGTGAATAGGATTGCGTCAAAGTTAAAAGAGCATTAATTGTTAAATAGCCTCGTTAGGTAATAATTTAAGTGGGGGAGCCAAAGAGTTTATTGATTGTTTAGAGAGATTTAATTCTTAAATAACCTTGCTAAGCAATAATGTTAGCCATCGGAAATCATGCTGTGTTATGTAATATAAAGTATCCTTTTCCATTGCATAAAATTCTGAAATTCGACTCTCCAACTTCATGAGCTATGTAATGTTGTCGTTCCAGGGGGAAGTCCACATGGGGCCATCGATGCTTCCTTATGCTAAATGCAGCAGGCTGTAAATCTGCAGTTCTCCTTTAGTCTATTCCAGATTGTTATCGGTAAGGCGTTTAGTTTTTCTATCCTTTCGTCCCTCTGCTCTGACTCCTACTCTACTACTGTAAACACAAAAATGTCTCCTTTTTCTCCCGGTGACTTCATTTACTATGCCCTCTGTTCTTCATCTCCATGAGTAACCTTTTCCCCTCTGAAACTTTCACCTGTTGTTTCGCCGAGTTGTTTGTGTTCTGTTCCGATAAAAGGCAAAACTCCATACCTATGATCTAAAGGACATTATTCTCCTTTTCCTTCCTTCCTCATCGTCCAACTTTCACAGCCGTACAGAGCAAGAAACTACACCAAAGGTTTTGTTAGAGACATCTTTAGCTTTACCTTAACATATTTGTTTTTCCAGATGGTTGCCAGCTGTACTGTGATATTCTTACTAATTCTAGTCTGGCTTTTTACGCGATTTGTAAAGGAGTTATATTTCAGAACCTGCAAAAATTAAATAGCTTGGAGAGCAGAAATTAATCTTCTGTCTTTGAGAATATGCTAGTCAAAAAAAATTGTATGTTGAAAAGAGGTACTATTTTTTTATTTTCAATACAAATTACGCCCAGCATAAAATTTATAGATGCAAACATTAAGACAACTTTTTATTTTGTATCCCAAAAGAATTGAATGTCAGCATTAAGTGACTTAGGATTTACTTTGACATTTAATGTAACCTGTAACTTTCATTTCTCGACTATGAAAGTATTGCTAATGCTTGCTTCATGACCAGGTCAAGCATAGTATAGATCCCCTATAACCTTTTTCAAAGGTTGCACCATCAGATATTATAGGACAATGATGCAATTAAGTTTATGAGAGGCAAGCTTATACGTGTTCACCAAACTGGGGATATGATTTGAGTTCTTGGACGTCGTCGTATTTCATTCATGTTGGTTAATAAACTCAAATTTTTTTCTGATTATTATCTATTTTATACTGGGCATTTTGCTTCAGATTCGCGACTCATATTAATGCAATAACGCAGCGAGAACAAAATGTGTAAAGGAAAGATTCAGACACTATTTAAGTATGAATCGTCAAACTCAGAATGATGACAAAGGGTGGAAAATACATAAAATTTAAGCATACATTAAATGATTTGGGTTTATTGCCATTTAGTATTTGAAAAACGTAATGAAATATTTCAAAATGTTTTCCTGTCCAAATTCAAAACTACATGCAACAATGTACGTCAACCTTTGCGCATTATTTCAAACGAGATGTCGCTCCAACGAAAAGTTAATATTTTTATAGGAGTCACATTGAAATGATGTGAAATTGTAAACAAATCCTAACAATGAAATACGTTCATGACAAATGATTCATGGTGAATAAATTTACTTTTATTACGTTATATGTTCCTGTGGCTAATGCTTCGATTGGCAGTGTCGGTTTACACAATATTTACTTGCTCTATCATGTCATGTGTTCATTACCTTTATTAATATCCCGTGAATTTCCACAAGATAAAGTACTAAGGCTTTGCTTGGTAACTGAAGAGTCATTAGAAGAAGTTAGGAAAAAGGACACGGATTGACGAACCTAGTTTATCAAATGTTAATCCAAGAAATGTATTGTGCTGTAACTAGTGTTTGCAAATTATACTTGAATTCCCGCAATTTCCTACTTACTCTCACTTAAAGGGCCTCATCAAGAGAAGACCTTAATTCTATTAAGCATAAATACTTGTCATGTTTGTCCCTAAACCATCCTGGAAGCACATACAGCACGATGAAGATTAGGGGAGAGAAAAATGTTTCTTATGTCAGCAAATCACGTTGAGGCCTCGCATCCTGAACATCTTTAGCTATGTTTATATAAATGTTGCACCTGAACAAAGCGACAATAAACCCAAACCTTATTGCAAGAGAAGTTGACTTCTTTAGAAAATCTTCGAGTACCAATATCGTTGCCTCTTCGTACAAACGTCTTGGGACGTTTGTTCAAAGCTGAGTAGCATCCCATTACCCACTAGCAATAGTCACTTCGTTTAGTACATACCTCAAACAATTTCGAAATGACTGAAATTGGCGGACAGTAACTTCAATGTACCAAATGTTGTAGATTGTCTCCATGATATACCCAAATTCTGTGCAAGATTTAAATCCCTGATTTCCTCTTCCTTTCACTTGTGGAGCAGACCTACCAAAATGTTTATTGATTAAACAGCTCTTCTTTAGATGGTAATGCTTTCCTAAAACTGTGAAAGAAAGATTCAGTTCGAGTGTTGGTCTTTGAGTCTCGGGAGTTACGAGTTCGAATCTCCTTGATTTAAATGAATTGCTATGGTAATCCTCTATTTCAAACAAGGACTTGTGTCTGACGAAGTAATAGATATCTTGGTGCTTCACTAAATAGAGGTATTTTGTTGAGTTTGTTGTAATTTAATGAGACCAGAAAGAATTGCCAAGTAAAGTCGTTTAAGTCGGACAAATTTATTTAATGTTTTGCCCACACATTGCATTACATTGTATCAGATTACCTCTTACCTTGATATGTGCAGTTCGAAGTCTGTATGTCACCTTGTTATGCAAATTCAGATCTTTTTAACTCTGTCTTATAGATGCGCATTGTGCATATGCAGTATGCATGTATGTATGTAGTGACGCAATCATCAATCAAGATATCATAAACTCGCCTTTGAGAAACAGACCATAAGACTCAGGTGGAGACAGTATCGACAAACTTCTGTTTTTCAGGCAAAATGCTCTGACCAGTGGGCTATCAATTCTTTGCTTCTTAATGGTAAATCTATGATGTCATGATTTATGATTCCGTCTTTCAAACGCATGATTTTGACGGGTAACATTTTTCAACTTTGACAGACTCAAAATTAAGAAATCAAAATGTATACAAAAATATACATGACATTTGGTATGTTCTATCCATTACATTGTCTATCTGCTTATCACAGGCTTTGGTATTGAAGGTTAACTCAAAATAGACGAAGGATGTTTGCGTGTTAAGGGCCCTGGTTCAAGTCAGCGTTGGGCAGATACTTGAACTTACATCTTTATCCGACTGATCTTCAAACTACGACAGCTTCTTAGCATGCTTTATATTCATATACTGTAAACCTCGGATTTATTATTAGTAGGTTTCTAGTGCATGACCAAAAATCTTTGCTATCTCTCGCTCACTAGGTTTTTACATTCAAACCGAGACCCTTTTTCAAACCTCAGGTTGTCGTCCACTATGAATATGCGTTTGATGTCAATTATTGTCGCCCAATATTCATCGAAACAAAACTGAAATCCATGTCTAGAGGAGCGTTCTTTTGCTTCAACAACTGCTTTGGTGCAAACAATTAATATAAAAAAAGCGAAAGAGAAAAGGAACTTAGAAGTTCTGAGGCAATAGTTATTTAGCTGATTAAGATTTATACTCCAACAGAAACGGTGCAAGCAGCACAGTTACATATGGCACCCAATGAACTCTGTAAAATTACTAGAATTGCATCCTTATTCAAGCATTTAATTTTAATTACTGTCAAACAGGATGCATGGCCACCTTGCTTTCGTTATCATCTATCATAGTGTCTTGCAAGGCCTGAAATCGCAAAAGAATAAGTCATTTAGGTACAGAAGACACAAGCAACGCTCATCAATAAAATTTATCAGTAATGTGTTCTGGATGGATAACGATACAATGTAACCTTTAGAGCTCAGGGGAGGAAACCTGGAACATTCACTATAGGGATAATAGTTAGAAGATGACCACAACAATTTTAATCTATCTCAAACAATATGCACATGAATGAAAATCCAAAGACTTAACAACACAGTGAAGGAGTTGTGAGCCTCTGTTTATAAATTTATGGGCTAACAAACCAAATCAAATTAGGAATTGGACATAAACATAAACACCTTAATAATGTATGATTAGATCAGCGTCGCAATGGAAGGCAATTGTACTTTGGTTATTACTAACTGAGCAACAAATGACCACGAACTTAACAAAAGGCTTCCTTAAGGCTGTTTTATTGTTGACTATTCTCTGATCTGATGATTCATAAAGTTATTTCTTTTGTAACAGTGTAAGACTTGCATTTCTAAAACAGAGAAAAGTCCCGACCTTTAGACGTGTTCAAAATACCAGTCTTTAGCCAGTCATTAATGTATCTCTTTGGTAGACCCCCTGTTGTGTATTGTTTTCACTACAAAATCTGACTAAGAGTCTGCCAGTATTCAAATGCTGTCTTTGTACGTCACTTCTTAACTTCCAAGGATTGTGTTGCTGAACGTTTTTTACTGCCTTTTGTAAAGTAATTTTTGTCACCACATCTCTAGCATGAAAGGAAAGCACCTGTCCTTCTGGATTGTAGTTTGAGTGCTCACATCTCGAAATTTACTGCGACGGGATACGATGGTCAGTGTTCATCACATGGATATGAGCAGAAACAAATCACTAATGCTGTGCCAAAGCCTATCTTGCTGGCATCTGTTGACATTGAATTGTGGAACTGTAGACACAGAAATACTTGCCCACGTAATTACTAAACGGACTTGATGTTCTGTCAAAAGGGATAAATTACAAACCACTTGACCTTACCATGTACATTTCATGGATCGACATGAAAACAAAAACGAGTCAAGAGCAGCACAAAACTGTCTTATATTAAACTATCTTGTTTGATTAATCGAATCGATTAATCGACTGTAAAGTGTTTGTTTTCAATGGAAAGAGAAAAGATGATTTTTATACTTTGTCAGAAAACTAAATCTCAAATATCTAAAACATAAGAGGTAAAGATTTAAACCTGTTTGCACTGTTCATGGCTATCG
Source organism: Chironex yamaguchii (assembly GCA_024741275.1). Taxonomy (NCBI): domain Eukaryota; kingdom Metazoa; phylum Cnidaria; class Cubozoa; order Chirodropida; family Chirodropidae; genus Chironex; species Chironex yamaguchii. The sequence goes on from JANTCA010056182.1 coordinate 21,994, forward strand.
AACAGTGAGTGTTCTTCCAGGATGACATTCCTTCCCTGAAACCACCGGCTTAAAAATGTACAACTATACGACAAGATTACATTGCCATTCAGAATCTTAGATCAATACTCAGTAAACAAATTTTACCAGTTGTTTGTTACCAAAAGGAGAAAATCAATTGGTTATTGTTAAACAATGTTAGATTGTGATAATATTTATCACCATTTCTGACATAGTTTAAGGTCACTCAATTTCATTAATATTATAGTGAGATTGGATCTCTAAAAGTAAAAATAAAACTATTTTTGAAGAATTGGCAAGGATTCAAAGTTTAACTTACTTCATATTGACATAAAACGTTAAAAACATCAAGCCACTATCAAACATACAGGCGTACTATAAGTATTCAGCTGCTGACACTCTTAACACACATTTTTATCACTTCACCTAAAAACCATAAAGAGGTTAGCCTCTCCTTCGAGTGACTGTCTTTGAAGGAGAAAAGCTTACATGACTATTGTCTTTTGATAGCAGAAGGTATGCTCTTTGTCAACAACAGAGTACATACTATTAGTCCAATAAGAGAAATGTAGAGCTGAAAACTGAATTTACTTGAACTTGAGATCACTTCTTTTACTTTATGCGCTGATAAGAGGATATTCACCCAGTTTCAGACATGAGACGTAAACGTACTAGGCAGATTCTCATACTGTAAGAGACTATATGAGTGCAATGTATCTCTACACTACTCAAAGTACATTTTCTTCAAGGCAACTAGCTGAAAACAGCATTTATTCTACAAACTTGGTCCAACCTCATTTATTACTTTTGAATTTGTATGCGTTCCACTATGTTACCAACTCATGTTATGATACCGCCCAATGAGAAACATAACATCCTTGCCAATTCAGTGTAAGGAACGCAATCATACTGCTTTAATTATTGTCATCATTATTACAATTGGTCTTTATGAATGTCATACTGCATTTTAATACCTCTCGCTGTATCGCTATTTTACTTGAACATCGCGACGTTTCACTCTTAGTCAATGCGAGAACTCACCTTGCAACTCTGTGTATGGTAAACGTGCCCAACGTCAATTTTCAGTCTTTTTGCCAGTGCTATTGCGCATGTCTTGACTTAACATTTCCATTGTGTTTGATGTTGTTACACCATTTGCATTTATGAAGCAAATAGTTCCTTTCTTTGATACCTGTAGCAGCTTTTCAAGTCAAACGAAGTGTTTACGAAGCAAATTTGACATCGATACAAACAGGATGTATCCTAACCAGTAAACAATTTACTCACTTACTCAGGGCATTTGCAAATTATAACATCGCGTATCTTCTATTGTTGGTACCATGAGTCACTTCAAAACAATACGCAAATCACATCCCTATGAAACCAAATGAGCATTTTTATGTACGTTCCCTTAAACAAGATATTTTTATCTCGTAAAGAATAGATGCAGCGAGGTGAAACGAGTAGCCATTCCATTGCTTGTAAGTGGTATCTATTCCCCTGTTAAGTGGGCTCGATTGCGGGTTTGTGGTATAGCTTATGCTGGAGTTTTGAGTACAAAGTCAGTTCCATAAGATAATTACTTTTGCCAAAGAGATTTATGTTTTCATTAAGGTTTCTTTATTGGTTGGTTGGTTAGATTCCAAAATATCTCAAAATGTTGTATCGTTATGAAAATTTTGCTAAGAGTTGGTAGCCTGACCGGTTCCAGCCAACTCTCTTAGGGTATTGATCTGAAAAAAGTCCAGGATCCAAGATGACTTGGAAGTTTTCTAAAATGATCCCTTCATAAAACCGCAGCTGGTAAAGACGTCTTCCTGGGGATTACCCAGTGACCATGGCACCTATTAGAAAAATATATGTTGGGTAATGGTTTTATTCATCCACGTGGAAAAGCTCCTGTTAACATGATACCTGTTAGTGCAGGTCATTTGAATATTCATACTGGGGGACGTTTGCACTCTCAGAGTGCCTCTAGTTATAGAGTTGATTAAGCTTGATTAAAAATTGGGAGGGAGATGTAAAAAATGACTAGGTAACAAAACATTTCCATAAATTCACCTTAAAAGAATGTTTATTTAATTGTCGTTTAGAAAATTTGTCAATTTAAGCTTCGTCCTAATTGCTAAAAATTTATGATATGCACCAAAAATAAACGAGTTTAATATGTTGCTTCTCCTTTGGCTGACAAGAGCAAGGATTGACCATGGTCATATGTTCCACTAAATGTAATCCGGTGAAAATATCTTCAACAGCTTTTTCTCAAAAGTAATTTCTCGTAGAAGGTAGAAATAAACTTAAAAATATCAGTGTTCCAAAGGTAATAACTGGCACATTTGAAAAGTAAAGTATAAATATGAAGTGCAGAAATTGTCTAATTGTCTAAAGTTTTAAATTTGTTTAGTGAGCTCCCGTGGATAAGACTCCCTAGATATCGTTTGCGTTCTTGAAATTGTGTTGATGAATAAATATTAAAGTTCTTCTACGATAAAATGTTCACCATGAGCCGCTGGCGTGATAGTTTTTTTCCCCTGAATTAGCGATCAAATTATGCAGCACAAATCTCAAACAGTGGTGTGCAACATTTAAAGAGTTTTTGCCCCGAGCGTCCTGGGGCTCTATAGTAGTCCCTGTGTAGTATAAGCAGATAGGAACGAGAATTTTCACCGTCTATTATACACCTTTCAGCAATTAACTAACAATGAAATTACTAGGTTGTGAAATATGCTTATATAAGTCATTACTCTCATGGGTGACATCACCTTTTCACTATATTTTTGTAAACTATCAGAAATAGCCTTGGTTTCGAGCATAAGAGTAAACCGTGACAAGACTTTCAAACGTAACTAGTACAGCTCATACGGATTAATTCTCATGACAACAATGTCAGCAGTGTAGTCATACCGTCTTCCTAATATGATGACTGATTCATCTAATCAGGGGAGCTTCAATCAAAATTAGCAGTAAATTGTTTACAAATCAATAAAAATTTGATTTTAGGAGTATAATTTCTTTAAATACCCTAGGACAGTAATTAGGTCAGTTTTAAACATCTTAGCTTCCCTAAACCTGAACTCGGTAGAAAGATTCTCTGATCTTGTAAATGTCCTCGACAGCCATATCAAAATGTGTGACTGAGTCAGAATCTGCATCAGACTGGAAAAGCAGTAAATGGCTAACTTTACCAAATGAACATGTCCTACAATATTTAGATCCATCCTCTATTGATTTGTAAAAGCTCTTAAGAAACAATTAATGATAAGCTCTTTGGTATAGTCTTGAAGGATTACGCATGACAGCTTATGGAAACATGAAAATAAGGAAAAGTCAAAAAATCAGTTTCCATAGCACAGAGAGTGATACTTGGGCTTACAAATCAAGTTTGCCGACAGCTTCCGTAAAGACTACTTTTCTCTCTTTACGATCCTTACGCCACAATCTCATATGGTTCTGAGAAGATATCTGTTAGAAAAGAACGCCAATTTTAAACGGTGAGCTATATACCGTTGCAGGGAGACTAAGCTGGGTAAAAGTACGGATGGACGATACGAAGATTTGTCACACTGTCCAGTGACACTCGACCACAATAGTGTCTCAAGCTTGAGTTCAAGGACATCTCCATACTATCAACAGTTCTGTCAATAACGTTTTTATATGAAATGAAAGTTTTGTATCAGGAAAAATCCGATAGCTTTGAAATTCAATAGCAGACGTGATACCTGATTAAAGTATACAAAATGCGTTTACAAATTGGTAAATCATGCATTTATATAGAAACATGTGCCTCAATCATGCATTCCCAGTCAAGGCATAAAACCTGCCTATGAACTCAGGAAATTTGCAAATCAAAGTCTTGGTCATAAATTCTAAAGCACTCTCATCAGGAGATCACTACCTTTCAAAGACACCAGGGTTGTCCAGTCTTATTTAAAAGAGGGTCACTTTCTAGTTTTGGTTATAGATGGAGGGCCACTTTCCACCTACAATAATGTCTTGTTTCTAAAGGAAATATAATATACAAAACTGTAGGCCTTTTCCTAATGAAATCATCGACTTGCAGAAACAGTTTAAAATCGTGAATGTCACCAGAAACGACACATTAAATTTAACTGTAATGTAATCAGAAAAACAATTTCCAATGATAAAATAATCAGAAACAACAAATATGTTAATGACTGAATACAATTAATAACAGTAGATAACATTACAGTACCATGTGTCTAGTCTATACCAAATAAAGTATCAAGTATGTACCTGTTACAGTCCCTTTGAAGTTGAATAATAACATTCGACGGACGGCTCAATTAAATATAAACATTATTTAAAATGGCAGTCAACCTCACAATCATTCTAAAAACTACCTGCCTCAGTAAGGAAGTGAGATCAAAACTACAAAGTATAGGAAGCTTACATTTTACCTTTTGTTTTACCACGTCTATTCGTTTGACATACTTATTGCACGTTCATTAATTTAGATCAGGTTGGTTGCTATGATTGACTTTAGTGTTTACAAGTAACATTATTGTTCCTGGTTTCTATTAAAGAGAAATAAATCATATTGTAGTATGCTTTACGTCCTTTTTTGCATTAATGTATCCTACCTGATTTTTCTATACTATTCGATTTCCGGCAAACATACTTTAAACGCTAAGAATCGTAATTAAGTGACTATGCTTTGTAAAACAACAGAAGCTTGGCAATTAATGCCATTAAGTCTCGGTGATTTAAATTTTCCACTTTTTCACAAATTTGTTGTATGCAATAATACGCGTAAACACTAAATTTATTGTATAATTTTGCTTAGTTGATTTAATAAAATTTGAAGTGCTGAATTTAAGAAATAACATCGGTTTTGCGACATAAATCCATCCAGTGTTCCGGAATAAAAAGAAGAAAGAGGAGAGTTTCTTAAGAATTCATATGTATTTAGCTTTATCAATGTCTATTATTCAATTCAAAGGGATTGGAGATTGTAACATTTAATAAATACAGCCCATGAAAATTAATTGCACGAAAAAGATTTTTCTCTTTAGACCTTTTGCACCGGTACTGCGACAAAAGTATTATCAATTTAGTCAAAGTATCGGAATTTTCAAAATCAAGTTAGCATTAAACATTAACCAGATAGAGGAAAATGGATGAAATTTTTTGATTCAGCTGTGCAAAATAGTCATAATTCAAACGACAACTTGCAAAACCCGGCGCCATACAATTAAACTCCTCGTTGTAATTTTTCATACTTTTACATATTTTCAAACAAAGATTGGCAAAGGAAAATATTTCTCTGACGACTTCAGAACCTGTTATACTACACTATGTCACGTAGGTCAGAAGACTTACCTCAGCCAAATAAGCATAGTAGTATAGTGCAAAAATAACACTAAACAACAGCAGAAAACGAAAGAATCGAAATTTTGCAATTCCGGCCACATTGGTCAATCAAAGACCAATATAAAAGGATACTATAACCTCATAAAGTACAGCATTCTCATCATTTGAGCCATATTTTCGAGAATTCAAGAAAATTTATTGCTTGAATATAAAAAAATATCACATCTCAGCTATATCTCACCTTGATACTCTGATACTACCGTCCGTCGGAAATTTTCTGTACCACTCGTTATCGGATCTGTGTCAACGTTATATTCGGCAAGTCTTACAATAAAAAGTGTTTTTGTTCTTGTTAGTCTAGAATTTGATGATTTATAGATTTACTGGTTTCTGTGGTCAGTTTTCTGTGTATCAACAACAGTTACCACCTGTTAAAACAAATCCATAGTAAAAGGTACAACACTTTTCTATATGAATCGCTTTTTAAAGCACAAATTCTCCAGGAAGACTCCTACGTACTGTAAACTTTGTAAACATTTCTATAAAGCTTAACGCAAAAACGTGTAAATACTCTAATGTGTCCTTCTAGCTTCTAGCTGCTAAGCAAAACAATCCCATATAGTTGAGTAACACATTGCATTTTGCTTGTGATACTGTTTTTTGAACCCTACACGTTCTTTCTTGGATTCCTGCACCTCCATCAACAACATTTTTCTCAGTAAATCTTTTGGGAAATCGCCTTTTTTACTTCTGGTGGGTGCCGTACATGTATCTACCGAGCTAAACTCAGTGCATCAAATGCTGTAAGCTGTCTTTCAAGCTACCGAATTGAGCATATGGGTATTCCTATAAGGTAAATTAAACTCGTTGTTATATCCAGTTGGTCTTTGTAAAATTAAACAAGTCTTTCTCTATACATTATCGACATTTTCCGACTTGTCTTTTTTTTATTTATCTATTGCCGTGTCATTGTGATATTGCCTTTAGAACCCTGGACGCTGTTTGGTAAAGATTCAGTGCTTCGGATTACTAGTGCTACTTTAAAGGTATTGTAAAATACTTGCGATAATTGTCGCATAGCAAATGCAAAGTCTGTAAAATGAACAGATAAAGAAGTAGCAGAGCCCTTAAGGTGGGATAATGTTCAACTTCCTTGCTATTCGATAACTGTTTCCCGAATGTAGTTTCAAGTGTAGTTTACAAGACTCAAGAACTTTCAAAGTACTTAAACCGTTAGCTGCACAGCACAGAAGAATTTATTTACTTCTTTTGTTCTTCCTCACGCGGCTGACGTCAATTTCAAGGTATCAAGCCAGATCTTGCTCCTTAAAAATATCAATCCTCTTTCTGACCTTTTTTACCTTCATAAATACGTTACTTTGAAGAGTATTATTTTCATGGATGAGCGGTATTAGACACAAGTGAATTTAAACAAATATTGTCATTTGAAATACAACTAGCAATTCTGTTCTTTACATAAGATCACCTTGACGATTTCAATACGGTAAAGTTTATGGAACCAGTGAGCCTAGTTGGGTTTTAAGTAGGGCATGTTAGAGAGTTTTTTACAAGCTCTCAATTTAAAGAATTGTAGTTTGGTGTGTCTAAAGCTTTCATACGTGTCGTTTACGAGCAGTCCGTGTCAAATGTCACACTATTCTCAATGATTATAATTAAGCTGTTGGCTAAGTCGATCACAATAATGCCTTTCAATCACAATTTGTGTTACTTGGGGTAAAGGATTCGGGATAATATGTTATGGTCGATAATGTTAATCTAGAGTACTAAATAATCGTTCCCTCCTGGGTATTAATTTTTTGAATATTTCCAGCCTCCCGTTGTCATTCTAACCCGACTATTATCAAATTTTGAGAATCTGAAAATCAGGAAATGATCATTTTTTAGAAAGAAGTGCAATTAAAAGTTTAAAAAAGCGAATTGCATATGAATAGATGTCTTATATCAAAAAATTTAATTTATCAATCTGTGTTTTCAATCCCACCCATTTCTCCACCCCCCTTTTATTCCAGCCCCATATTATTAATTTTCGAAAAATTTTCCATCCCCCGGATTATTACAACTTCTCCAATTATTCGATACTGTAGAGTACCTTTTAATTCAGATAAACTGACACTCACATTTCATATCATTGCGTAAGGTCGATAAGATGTTAAAAAAGTAGCCTCTCTGAAATTAGAAACTGTTTTCTCATCTATGGAAACACCGAAATTGAGCCTGATAATATTAATATTGCCAAGTAGGTTACGTTAGGTTATTGTCTTGATTATGTCTGATTGTCGGGGCACTATTCCTTTATGTTCTTCTTCCTCGTTTTTCCCCTTCTCTAGTGCTATCCTCAACACTTTTCTTCGCCCGCGCTTCCAAATCACCTACCCAGTTCCTTCTGGGCCTTCCTATTCTTCTTATGGTGTCAACTTCTTCATTCATGATGACGTTTGCCAATTTTCCGTTTCATTCTGCATATGTGGCCAAATCTATTTTAGTTTTCTTTTCTTATTCCATGCTTGCTTTTCATTGAGCACATCTTTATTGATTTGGTGGTCTCCCCAAGAAATATTGTGCATTATGTGATAGAATCGCATTTCAACTGCTGTTATTCTTCTTGTCTCTGTTATTCTGTTACTCTTCTTTTTATCACAATACTAGTCGTGAATGCGCGGGTATTTCATCTATGAAAGACTGGTGTTGTTGGCTAGAATGCAGGAGTTAGCTTTTTTTCATTCTAATGTCACTGCTCTTTCACCACCTTTTCTCAGGTTGTCTCAGTATTGAACTATTGATCCAAGGTAGCTAAGAAACTTTATTTATCCCAATTATTGATTCCATTTATATTACCAGGTACAGTATTCATAAAAATGTAGAAGACAATGCGTCCTAGACTAGAGTCCTGAGAAGGTTGAATGCTGTCTTTATATCTCTTGCTCTATCGTTACAGTAATTTGTCTTCGTAATACTTATTTATAACATTTTACAAGATGACCAGCCAGTGTCTCTACAGTCGCCTCAAGTACTGTGACTCTAAACTTTGCATAACGAGTTGATGATACCAAAGACAACACTATAGCCTTGTTCTCTGGTCCTCACAACCAAATCAAGGTTGTACTCTGAATCATTCGTTCTTATTGCTCTTCTTGATTGTCCTCCGAGGACGTCATGCTACCTACATTGGCGAGTCCAAGCGTTTCTTGAGGCAAAGAGAAAAGGAGCACAAGAGAGCTGTTCAGAATGGTGACACTAAACAGTATGAAATAGCTGACCACTGTTGGACACATAACCATACTTATGACTGGGATAACAAGAATATTATAGACAAGGAAGCCAACAACAACAAGAAAAATCAAAGAAACCATCCACTCCCTACAACACGGCAATCACATCAACAGCATATCTTACAGTCTTCCAGCAATTTGGCTTCCAGCACTAGCAAAGGAAACAGAGCAAACACAACACAGCTATGGCACCAATCCTCAGACATCTCGATCCCTGTCACCACGGACGTTCCCAGTGAGGAAAAATAAAATAGCTGTACCAGATCATTTCTAGTAGCCTGATGATGGGAGAAGTGTCTCTCGAAACGTAGCTCATAAAAAGCATACGACTCATGCCATGCTAAAGCTCCTGTCTACAGTGATACTTTTCCCACGGCACCACCATTTTCTTAATCAATTAGTAGAGATCTATTCTATCAGAGTGCCTGCTAATATCTACCTTACCTGTACTTATAATTAGCAATAGTACTAACACAGTGCCCCACTCACGTCCAAATAGTGGCATTAATCAACGCGTTATTTTTGATATCTGACTTTTGCATAGCTCATACAATGCAGATTATTAAGAAATGAAAACAGCCATTGTTGTTCCAATAGTGTCATTGTGTTTTGCATTAATAGAGAAGTTGATATAGCCCATAAGGGTAATTACTTAAAAGAGCATATTTGTTTACCTAACAAATGCATTGTTAATTAACTGTCCAATGCGGAAGAGGATGATGAAAAGTTTTTTGCTGTGATCTGCCTGCACTGCAAAGCACAACATTGCATTAATACCCTTCTATCCAATCACATCTGTTTTCCAAAAATATGGCCAATGAAAATCCTTCTCCATTAAGTGACCTCACCTTGGAACACGTGGTAAGTCGCTAACGAAAAATTTTAACCTCTGTTTAATCACGTGAAATGCTTGGAAGAAAATTGTTTTGTTTCAAACTCACAGGATGCAATAACAACAACAAAGCAGGCGCACGGCCTATAGGACCCTAATACATGGGGCCCTAATAATACTCCCGTCGATAGATATAGGAGCCTTATTCTTGTCACGAGTCGTAAGCTTTTTCTGAGCTTCGTTTCCAGATATACTTCTCCCTTCATCAGCCTCTCCTGTCGATGTTTAAAATTGCGGGTGAAATATTATGAAGGTTTCAATCACCTTTGATCGGCAATTACAAATATTTCCTCGCGAGTATCAACACTATGCTGTTGGAATAATTTTCTTCATGACCGTCACAAGCTAATTGGGACTCATTACCTTCAGTGTGAGACCTTGAAATAAATGTCGCACTTTCTTTGGCACCATATAAATTGTTAAGGGGCACAATTACAAAAATGACATGGAAATGCCACGACATTCATAAAGCATCAAGATGCAAATGTTGTCTCCACTTACTTGGACTTAGTTCCTCCAGCTTAAGGAAACGCAGTGAGCAGTAAGGCTTCCCAATTTCTGCCAACAATAATTATGTTAATCCATGTCCAGGTTGCTCTACCCTATTTATGACCTCCTTAAAAAGTCATCCACCATATCCGATCACTCGTGTGCTTATTAGGACACCAATAAATATCTGCCTGGTATCAGAGGCAGGAGTCCGGGTGTTACAGTGACATGAATCTTTACTTCAGTGTTACTTTGGCAGTATGAAGATCATTTGCGATACGATTTTTTACGAAGACATTTTTGGTAGAAGCTGTCATGCATCTTTGAAATTTTTACTGATATCTTACAAATATGCTGCTTAAAGAGGTGCTGGACGTCCTTAATGACAATGTAGTGACATAATCTCTGCATAATTAAATTGGTATAGCCAATGTAGTGATATAATCTCTGCATAATTAAATCGGTATAGCCAATGGTATTTACAGATCTTTTTGTGAGCTAGTGCTGCATCTAAACAAAAGTTGAAAACGAAGAGAACTTTTCAATCTGGAGACGCCAAGAAGAAAAAATGTCAAAGCAACTGGAACGCAAAAAAACTTTCCACCAGCTTTGTTGCGGAAAAATTACTATGAGAAGGCAAAAATGCAAGAATGGCGACGACAATTTTCAACACTCCATGATTTTGTTGAAGAAATTGAGCGATGTTGAACACTTGACAAAATAGATGGTGTCATTTGAATTTTTATTGCTCGCAACATTATGGTTGAAGATATTGCAGTGCATCAATGGTATCAAAATCTGTTGGAATAGACCAATATCACTATTGCTGATGAAGTTAAGTACCTTGCTGGCCTGCGGAAAGAAATCAAAGTCATTTGCTATTCCTGGGATTGCAATTTAGACGAATCCAGTACTTTTGCTTCAAGCTTTGGTCTGACAGTTGAATTTAAGAAAAAGCATTCTTGCACTAGTAAACAATTTCCAAATGATAAATGTGACAGTGGTGAATATATCCAAAATGCGGAAACGGCCTTCAGGACTGGGGTGTGCCCATCGCACTGGACATTCTTTAGTTGCAATTGAGTTACAGATTCCAAACAGTACAAGCCAAGATTTGTTCGAATATATTCTCAATCCTCTAAACAAGCCAAGTGACGTAAACTCAAGGGGCAAGCAATGCGCTTAGTTCATGAACACGGAAAACATTTGATCATAGATGACCTTAAGGATAAAAAAGGATTTTACACAGAGTTTCATCAATTGATACAGATGGGGAGAAACGGAACAATTCCCATGTTGAATTCTATTTACGAAAAGAAAATAGAAAATTTCTGCACACAAATATGTGCATTTGCCAATTTTCTTAGTCATTTCAGTATCTAGTACTTCAAGAGAAAGTTTATTAAGCAAATCTGCACTGATAAAAAATCGTTTGTGTTCCTCAATTTCATAAGATCATGTCTTATCTAATGATAAGTGCACGGTCGCGAAGAGTATCCCCAAACCCCGTGTCATTTGACTGCTCTTCAAGAAATGGGACTCTTCTAAACTTCGCAGTGGCACTGGACACGGTTGCCGATCTCCTGCTATCCATAGCCAATTTCTTAAATTTTCCAAACGATTCTGCCCCCATCCCCATCGTTGTCTCCTCCTCGCTTCTGTGCCATAATTCTCCCCTCCATTATCACATTGTGGAGATATCCCAAGCGTACTCGGACAACACAAACATTATACCTCGTCTTTCTTGTCCTCAGGTCTTGTGCCACTTTTAGCATTATGCCAGCTCACTCTAGTATTTCATTGTTAAAGATAATCCCTTTCCAAACAACTTTCACAATGCTTCTTAGATGCAACATTCACAAGCATGCAGTCGCTTTATATTTGGGCTGGTAAAATGCTACGCCTTACTCCAATATCCTAACACAGAAAAGATGAAGCACTGGAGAAACCGAAGTTTTAAGTCCACGTTTCATATTTTCTAAGCAGAAACAGAAATGTGAAATAATTCGATTTTAGTTTACGAACGCGAACTATGTCTAAAAGGAGAAATATGATAAACCTACCAGCAATCATATCTTAACACCAACTTGGCATCGGCAAGTAAAAGAGGTGCGGACAGAGTTGTCCGGCTGGCCTGCAACCAACTTGATGCTTTTGACTTTAGAAGTATTCAGAACTTACTATGATTACGTCATTTCAATTTTCTTCAAGTTCCTATTTCTATACAAGTATATTTTTGTCATCAACAGATGGTAGATAAATCAAAGCATATGGCATCAACCCCTATATAAAGAAGTATAAAAAATGTTTACGGTAACAAGGAATTTTCTTGCAATCAATTCTGAGTCCAACCTGGCTCACTTCCCCCCATGCGTGACTGCATTGCATCTAACAACTCGTAATTTGAAAATTTTTGGGTACCTTCAATGCTTAAGAGCAGCTATGGTAACTCTTTCAGCCTACGGCTTAAAAGCGATACTTTGTATTGCGTAGCAAATTTTTACCAATTTCTTCGAGTCCCACTGCAGCTCCATTTTTTTCTAGTTTCTTTATGATGAGTTCCCTTTTATGCTTTGCAAAAATGTTCCAGACAGTGTATTGAAATACTCCGTTTGACAATCACAGCATAAATTGTTAATTCTTGCCCTTACCTAGTTTTCAGCAAATGTTAGAACTTTTGAAAAATTGGAAAAGCCACATCTTTGGTTTTCATGATGTTTATCCACATATAACGTATCTTGTTGTCTGCGGAAGAAACAATAATCGTTTTCATATCCATGATCACTAGCTCTCGTTTGGAAGTCGAAACCGTAGCAATTTTCCATGTGCACACTCTGTTGAAATCTAGGGCTGCAAAAGCTAAATAAATATCATTTATGTTTATGATTACATAAGACAGGTGGTTGAAACTTTTCTTAATTGACTAACATCTTTTGTCAGCCCATAGTAGTAGGTTCTAGAAAAAGCAACTAAAATTGTATATTAGGATACGTAGCTACAAATATAGTTTTGTTGACTTCAGTGCATGTACTGTTGTGTTATTAAACAAATTGCTTCTCGATACACCTTTCACAGTCCAATTTTTTACTCTTTATTTGTCCCAGCTAAAACTGGTAACTGATTGCTGATTCCCTTATTTTTCCAGATCAGAGTAATCAAGATGGCCAAACCATTGGTGCGATCAATCAATCCATTGTTCTGCTTTCCTACCTGTAATCACACGTTGTTAACTTATACATCGTTAACACAGTCGAAATTTGCAACTTAGTAATAAACATAGTCTAGTTTTATTTGAAGGTGCAATAGCTTTCCTAGAATTAATATAAAACTCCTATTCGCAATCATGTCATCCACTAACATTACTTTTTATGGCCAAATATGAGACGTAATGGACAATATAAACGGAGAAGCTAGAACTTCTTTGTTTGCAATTAGTTATCTGCCATTGGGCAAGAACTATATAATCGTTGCCTGTTTATTGTATGGTATGATATTTATATTATGTCATCCTTAAAAAAGTTATCTGAACTGTCCAGCAAACACTTCTTGTTGTCACTTCCAAGATGAACAAAATATCATCCTCTGATTCATTGTTCGCTAGCAACTGGACATAAATGCTGCACATTCGATAGATTTTGCAAGTTTGCAATGGAATACACACTCAAACATTGTTCAATTGCCTACCTGCATTGTTTCAAAAGCTTGTACCCTGCCATTGCAATTTCTAGATACATTTCTTGCCTTTCAAAGGCTTGTCCGGCCTTTTTAGGGTGTTAACACTTCTGCACACATAACTGGATAGTAGAATGATACTAAAGTGGTCCATCAGTCCCGGATGTCCAACTTAAGTATTAAATGATAAGGGAGGAGCCAGAATTTTACAAGGCACAATTTTTACGCATGTATAATACTAAAGAGAATCATGAAATACTGAAAAATCAATATTACAAGCGGCTGTCTCTAAAACAACAACAAGAAAGAATGCAAAGCACTTTAATACAAAAAGGTGAAGGATAAATTAAAGAGAACAGCACCCATTTCTAGTAATCCAACTAAAAAAGACTTCTTCCATGAATTATAATATTTTGTGAGGAGCATCTCAAGAAGAAATCAGTTATTTCATCTTTCTTGTAGAATGATTTAATGAAACTGGAAAAACTGCCAGCACACTTGTATTCCCCCCAAAATGGGTTACATGGAGTTAAATTTTCAGCCGTTGTTTAAAGACAGTTCAAAATTTAACAGATTTTCACTTGGATCAAAGCTGCCCAACTGATATCTTTTCATGAGGATCCGTCTTGTTGTTTTTGTGTAATCCTGCTGACAGACTGACAAACAAACAGATGCCACTGAAAAAAATACCTCCTTGGCGAAAGTAATGATGTCTACGAAGATATTCCGGGTTTCTTTACCGCCGTCCCAGTAACGTAAGACAAACTATGTCTTACTACCTATTCCTGTTTAGTTAAGTTATTTGTTTTAGGTAAATCTGAAAAGGTATCCTTCTACACATAGCTTAAAATGATAGATTATTGAATAGCAGGGGATGAGGGTCAATCCAAAGTTAAAGCACTCGTAGAGTGCAAAGCCTCCACCATACAGCTCAATGCCCCAAAATATTCTGATTTCCAACATAAACAAATATTTATGTATATTTTATCTAACATCTATTTTTAGTTACGCAGCATATGGTAATTTCGAAATTGTGTTTTCGAAAAGTACATACCTCCTTCTTCAGTGTCTTGACTATGTTTTGGTATGTGCACATATGTTCATAACAGCCCTACTTCTCAATATTAAAGAACAATTCTTTTAAAAATACCTAAAACGAACGGTTAAATCTCGAGTCAAAGCATTTGGCCTTCATTACCTAGGAGTAGTCATGGTGAAAGGCTGCCAAAGAACTCAAAGGTCTCTAAACCAGGACTTTTAAATACCTAACTAATCCTGATACTCTTGCTGTCCCTAGAAGAACTGTTTACAGAACTAATTACAGATCCTTCTCTGCCTGGCGTATCAGCTGCTTTGTTGCAAATTTCATATAAATCAAAATAGCAAAGAATTGTTGCTTGTAGTAGAAAAGTCTTGATGTGTATGGAATACAGACATTTGTAAACAAAATGTAAAGCTCTTGACATCGTTTAGGCAGTTAAAAAACTCTACATGTAAAAATATACGGTGCCACGTTCGAAATGGTCTGAAACAATCCAAAATCAAGCACTCCAGCTCTTATCACTAATAACCGAAGAATATAATTTTGAAGTTACACACACAAGAAGCCAAGACAATTCTTATGATTTCTCATTGTGAAATCCTATTCAGGAAAAAAACATTGTCCAATAATCAGCCAGAAGAATACGTCAAGTTCTTATCTTAACATACAGTTCCTAAAGCAGTGAACCTCACTGAAATTAAAACAGAAACTGTTCAGCACGTCATTTTAAGTACCGTACTTGAAATTGCAATTGTTCAGGTACCTATAATAAAAATAGCACCTTACCCGAAAACTTAAACAGAGCTGAACCTCTTCAATTTCATAAACTTGGTCACCAAGACCTGGTGAAGATAAAAAGCTTTCATGCATCAATATTTAGTTTCCTGGCATGGATGAACTTATGAAAGATTTTATCGGCTACCCCTCTTGTCAACCAACTGGACCACCCTGGCGTTCGGAAGCATCGAGATGACAAAGTTATCTCCAACATGCTGGCACACTGTTAATGTCGATTTTTGTGGCTCTTTCGCAACAGGCAAATGGTTTCTTGTGGGATTGATGCTTATAGTAGATTTCTTTAGGTCGAAATAGTTACTTGCAGGTCTGCCAAATCAAAAATCCCAAAACTGAAGGGCCTTTTTACAGGACAAATATTCCTTTGATTTTAATCAGCTATAATGACCCACCATTTTAAAGCATTGATATTAGAGAATTCAAGAAAATGGGCCTGTACAACGCAGAATTGCACGTTATGACACAGGAGGACATGATCGCAGGGACTTGTGATGTTTTACAGCTAGAAAGTTCTTTTTCTCATGCTACATGAATAATGTTCTCTCAGCCTTCTTAACCCCCTTTAGTTCCACGCCATGACTCCACTGTACTTCTATAATTTCTCTTTCCTCGTCAACCAGTCCTCGTATATTCACAAACACCAAATCAGGATAATCATTGTGTGTACTATTATCTTCTGTTACAAACTTGTCAATATCTCATTCTTCACATACCTCTTCTTCAAGATTTGCATTAACCATTCTTTCCTTAATCTCTTGAAGTTCTAGTGCTGTTAACCACTCATTTTTATGTATCGTTGGAGCTCGGCAACACAATCTCTGTACTGTTATGTTGAAGCTTTGCCTGTCTTTCCAAATATTGTGAATTTTTTTCTGTAACCTCTAATCAGTTTCCCACTTTCATTGACAGGTTTACTCAAAAAGTAGCACCCCATAACAACAATGTTCATTTCCATAGTCCATCGAGTTCTACCAGTTCTATGATGACAACAGGGCCCATGCTGCTCATCCATGGCGCACCTTTCACGCTGTTGTTTCCATTATATGTATTTTCCATATCAGTTACAGTGAGGATAACGTTGATAAGGTGTCATAACCACCAGTGTTTTTATCAAGACACCATCTCTAGGTGGTTGCTAACCAAGACTAAAGTGTTCCCCTCTATCAATGAGAGAGACTATCCCCCACGGGACGCCAACCTGGTACTTTGCGGTTTCGGAAAGAGCTTACAGATGCTACACCTTGCTAAAAGGTAACTTCGAGGTTATAACAGAAAACGTGAACGTTATTCTCCCACGTTGAAAACCCACAGCGGGATGACGATAAAAACCTACCCAGTACTTATGATAAATATGACTATTATTATTATCATTATTATCATTATTATTATTATTATCATCTTTATCATCATTATTATTATTATTATCATCATCTTCATCATCATTATTATCATTA
>JANTCA010056183.1:0-17260 GCA_024741275.1 Chironex yamaguchii
TAAAATAATACCAAAACAAGACCATGCTCCATAGGAAACGCTGTTGACGGACCTCATTGTTTGCCCCTTCGTCGGATAGTTGCCATTGACAACGGGCTGTCTGACGTAACAACGAAAAGGTCCAACGAACATGATCTGTTTCAAGGCATGTTGGATGAGCACCATATCAAAAACTGGTTACAGAACGATCCATCTACGCAAACAACAGTAAATCATTTTAACTCCATTCCACAAAATTTTGAAACTATAAAGCCAAGTCAACTACAAATACCACTTTCGTGTATGTATGTAAAACAATTCTTTTGTAATCCTTTGCAAACTAACAGGCACAAGACAATGGTATCGGCCACCTGTCTGCATCAAATCAATTAACGTTCAAGTCAAACGACGTGCTGTTTAAGCCGTTAAAATTCACGGAAATGCAAGACCCAAGTATAGTTACCTAGTATACAAATTTAAATTAACGTTTTTCATTGTCTGATACGTATTGCATCAGTATAAGTGCGAAGAACTTTACAGTGAGTGAATTTAACGCAAATTCACCCCGTATCTCTCTAAAACAAATTCAGATAATACAAAACTTAAGGTAAGAAAACTGTTTCATTTAATTCTTCTTCTAATATGAAAATTAGCACAACGTTTGACATATTTTAAGGAAAGGATCTCCTACACGTAAAGACGTTTATAAAGAGCCGACGACGATGGTATTGTTCTTCGTCCCATAGCAAATAAAAAACAGGTGACCAGTTTACGATGGTAACATTCAAACTGGTCGTGCCATATCTATTCAAAATATGGTAGGAAACGCTATTTAAATACTTTGCAAGATGTAAAAAAATTCCCGCATTCAAGTCTTTCCTCTGACCCAGTAATAAGATACCAAGTACGACGAGCTCGAGATTCAAATTCATGTCAGTCATCTTTACGCCGAGAGACTCCCTTCATCAGATTCAAACCAGTGTCCTCCAACACCCGACTTTTCAGATGGCTCCGGAGAAACAATTTCCTCTGTGTCAGGTAAAAAACTCGGGTCAATAGCACTGAATCGAGTTTTATTGAACTGACGTAAGTGAATCTGAAATCAGGTACATGGAAACATTCAAAGTTATTAGTACTGTAATTCGTTCGTGTCAATTTTGGGCGTATGTAGTAATGTTACTTGAAATTCGACACAAAAACAAAGCAAACGAACTCCATAACCGGGGAGTTAAGCCGACCAATAAACAGGTAAAATTTCACAAATAGCGTTGCCAGACCCACGAAATAATCGCATTCCTAAACCGAATATCAAAAGTGCATACAGCAGATGGAAAAATTCTCGTAAATTTGCTGCCAAACGCAAAGCACCTAAAAAAGGAAAATCAAGGAGGTAGCCATCCTGGCTAGGCAGATAATTGAACAGTTTGGTAACTTAGGATGTCCGTTCAGAGTTGATTTTCTGTGGTGATAAGGTTAAAAGGATCTTAAGTCAGCCACTGGTAGCAAAAAAACCCTGACACATTTCCTAAAAGTATAATGGTAATTGACTTTGCTAGTTTTTTCCTCTACATTTAGTATCTTAAAACTGACACAGCTATGGCAATGAAGGCCAAACGTTTCAAACTTGGGAGCTCAGTTTGATCATTACACAATTAAAGCTAGAAATAATACCTTTCAACAGTATCCTAAATAAGCAAATGTTATCAAAAACTTCCAGGGCTTGAAAAACATTTGCGAGAATCATTAATACATCTTAGTCACACTTCACACAGAATGATCCAGTTTATACAATTAAAATCTTGTGAGGATTCCATCTTCGATGCTAAAAATCCCTGGTGTTTACGTCATAAATTCCACTAATGCAGGTATGACACGTGCAAAGTTTGCACTATTTCCGCCACTTCTATTGTATTATTTAACAGTTCATGTAAATATTCAAAACAGAGCAATGTTTTGATCAGCTATGCTGTCAAACACAACTCTAAAACGGACATAGTTCAGTTTCTATAAAACTAAAGGGCAAATACCTGAATATGCAAATTGACTTCTGCACTTCTGCAGAGATAAGGAAAATTTCCTCCAGTTTTCAGATGTGCACGTTTGGCATTGGGATAGCATTTGTAAACTTCTTCTTTCACTTGATCTGATATTGCACATTGATCAAAAACCTGAACATACGAGAAATAATCCTTGTTACATTAACTGATTTATTCTAAATTCAGAACGAAATTGATTAAAGAATTTGTTACATGTACAATATCATTTGCCCAATGACAACTTTTTAAAAAATATGAAGGTTTAAAAACCTAATAATACTAATGCCATAATTAAGATGATTATATTCCCTACAAATGAGGTTCACTACGTATGTACATATCAAAGAAAATTAACTTATCTTTATCTCAATAAGGGCAAGGTGTACAGATTTCCAACAAAAGAAACTACAACAACCTACTCTAGCCTTAAAACAAATAACGAAAGATTCAATTAAGGAAGTATTCACCTTGATTACAATGAACAAGCAATATGGATACTCCTTTTTTAGATTTGCATCTGAATTTGGCCCTAATTGGGAACTTTAAGATACCTTAAATACCGAATTTCTAAATAGATCAATAACACTTGAATTGTCTAGGTCTGCTATAGATATTTGCAATACATCTGAACACCCATGAAATCAAACATCAATACAAACACAGAATTACTGTATGCAAGCAACTTTTAGGCCAAAAAGCTGGAATCAAGTTTCAATCAGACAATTTATATGTACTTACTAACTTCCTTCCTTAAACACAACCTGGAAGGGGCTCGTTGATCCAGATTTTGCACACTACCAGCCTGAAGAGAAGGCAGTAGCAAGTCACTGGTTCCTGGCTTGTGATGGGCTAGACTCACTGAGGCAAAACAACACTTCTAGTTAACATTCAATCCTAATACTTTGCATGTTAGCCTATTGTACTTACATCAAGAATAGTAATGTTCACATCATGTAGCTTTTGTGGTTCAATATATGTGTCTGAGCAGTTCAATGTCAGTCTTGATGCTAATTCTGCTCTCCCAATGGTATCCAGCTAGAGGAACAATAACAAAAATTACTTAGGAAAAATTGCTGAATCCTAACTGAATACACAGGCTGTGCTAGGAATAACATGGCAGGGGTGCAATGAATCACACTCCTTGTGGTGCCAAGGCGTGCACTGGTGTGCTATAGCACTAAAGTACTTAATGGTACAGTCAACTGTATATAGACTAGACTACATAACATTATCATACGAAACCATACGACAAGGCTAGTCCAATCAATACATTTTTATTAAACAAGCTTTATTAACGACAAAGCCAGCATATTAAAGAGAACAACATTAACAATAAGGTTAATTAATATGTAATCCTGCAAGTCTAGCCAAATCACAAGTATTGATTCAAAACTTCACAATGGAGTAATAACTTGATATTATAGAGCAAAGAATGTTCACAATTAATCATTAATGGGGAAAAAAACCAGAAAATGCTTTCCTTGCTCTTTGCATTGATCCCCTAATCAGACTATAGTGCAAACATTAGGAAAAAAGGCAGTTACTCCACAGTTGGCAAATTCAGGCAAGCTAACTATACTATACTTTTTTGTCAAAGACCCTTGTGAATGTAAATTCTAAGAAACAGACTGTATATATCTTTGCTAGGCACATAAATTATTTCTTGTGAAAATCTTAAGAATTATTCATATGCTCATAAAAACCATCATAATAATATGTGGCAAAAATCTACACATGATATCATTACCCGTTCAACCATGAAATCAATTGAATCAGCAATGTCGGCATCAACTTCCTCTGTGGTAAAATTATCCATTATCATCTTCTTTAAAACAAATGCAGGCAACAACCAGTACCTACCACAAGAATAAACCAACCATGTCACTTGTGCAACATTAAGTAAAAATATTAGACAAATCTGGGACGTAAATTGTAATTGATGCAATTTACTTTACTTAAGTTTCTTAATTCAACTAGGGAATAAGGGTCATATTGCTGGTATCAATGACAAACATTGCTGAAATGGAAAATATGAATCTGGTCAACAAATCATTCTATCATGTGGTCTAAATAAAAAAACCAAAGTGCAGACTGATTTGTACAAATGACCAAAATAAGTTACCTACAAGTTACCTAATTTACCAATGATTGCTCAGTCTCTTTAGTTATGATGCATGCATCTTTATTACCTGAGCAATTCATACTTTAACAAAGCACATGGCTGCTATCCAATTACCATTTCTACTCATGAACAACAGCAAAGGCTACAGCTGACAAAGGTCTAATACTCAGACTCATCATTTTAAAATCAAATTGATATTCAACATTAAATGTTTGGGTTCCATGGGCATATCTTTGCAATTTTAACACTCAAGGGCCGAAAATTCTTTCGGAAAAAGCACCTTGGGTAATCTTAGCAAGGAAACTGAGGGTACAACTTAGCTCAGAAAGTTCTATTTTGTTGAAGCTGAAGTAGTAATAAACAAATTCTATTATCTGTTACATAGCATGTCTGGTGGAGTCCCTGTGCCATCATAGGGGTTATAGAAAGTAAAGATGGTAACGGGTATTAATCTAATTTGAATGTAATTTAATGTGCTAATTAATTTATTTGCATGTTGTTGGATCTGCACAGACTGAACATGTTATGGTTATTGACTTTATCTTCATGGTTGATTATGTCCTGCCACAATTTTTTCAATAACATATCCAATCAAATACAGCATGACAAGAGTGAAAAATATTAATACGGGTTTTCCTATTTAACAGTGGTATGCATTTGTAGCTAAAACTGTTAACATGACTATTACTATGAGTGCTTTCGTTTATCACATTTCCTGAAAACTTATGTATTTGAAAATATCTCTGATATTGGATATTAGCAGTCTGACAGTAGTTTCCTTCTAGCCTTTTTCCTCCTCACATAACCACAGTGACTATTCTTTTTCTTCCCTCAACTGAATTAAATGTTAACTTTAGTCACTACATATTTCTAGTTGATTCGTGAAAAACTCAACCGAGTATCTTTTTCTGTAGTACAAATAGGTTGACTTTGAAAGTCTCAATGACAAAAATAAATCTAAGCAACATGAGAAACTGATCTGCCGAGTACTAAAGAAGTGTTCAGAGAAGTAGCGAGTTAAAATGTCATGAAAATTTAGATTATTGACATAATATCATTGTCTTCTACACCAAAGCAACATTTTCTTGAAAATAAATTTGTTTACCATTAGCAAAGAAATTAACATGTGAACACCTGTTTTCCACCTGGTTTGTTTCAAAAGTTGTCCAAATTGGAGCATAATGTTAGGGCAGTAAGACTAGAATTTAACCAATATCATGGCATTTACACATAGCACACTACAGAAAAATCTTTGAAACAATAGCTTATGAATGTGTATACTATTTCAGATTTTTAAAACTGACAGATAATCATCTTACGCATTTGCAGCAGTTGTCTGTTGAAAAACATTTGTATCTGTAAATGAGTTACACAAAATAAGGGAATGTATTCGTGGACTTTTGTGCGTCTGTTCAGCAAATTTCTGAGCCAAGAATCCTCCCAATGATGCACCAAAGATATGAACCTAAAAGTCAACATTAATTGTACTATAAATATACACAAAGACCTATATGGTCTATCTTATGCTACAGTAGCATTCTTTTATCAAGTGTGGAAATGTATACAGAACAAGACATTAAATAAAAAGGAAGTCTATCGTACTTAAAATGGGATGCTTCCTGAGTATGCAAATAGCCTCTGCCATAAGAACAAAGCCTCTAATGTAGCAACTCTAATAATAATCAATGTTATAACACATTCCATTAGAAATACAATAAGAAGTACAGTAATATCAATCTTGTATTAAAAGGAGATAATATATATCTACCATAATAGAGTGTATCATGGGCATCACAGTTAAAAACAAAACACACTGTTCATATTTCATGTGCATGTGCAATCACATATGCCAAACAAAAAGGCCTGTGTAATACGGTTGATTATGTTTTATTTTACTCTCTTATCACCAGTTCTAAAATGGTTATAAATATATATAGAACAATGATAATTAGGCATAAGTTAAAGCAAAAATAAACCAACCTTATCAAGCTGGAAATGATCTAACAATTTTCGGAAACCCTCCACCCAGTCATTATGTGTCCAATATACAGGATATTCAAGCTAAAATTGCAAAAATGTATTAATAAAGTAGCAACATGTAAAGGTATAAGTTATAAATCAATGACAAAAAGGTGATGTGGTAGGCAATATGTATATTTAAAACCACCCATGGGAAACAGAGAGATATCGTAACTGATTTCTAAACACAATAAGATATAATCCAAGAACACCTAGGAAAACTGCTTCAGATGTTATGGGAACTGTACGTTAAAACAATGGAACACCATTACTTTAAGACATCATTATCGAGAAATGTACACCAAGTCCTGCTACAATGACCAAGACTCCACAAATTGTCCACAGAACCCATCAAACTTTGTATATCAGGTAGCATATTTCCAGAATTAGTGATGAAACTTACATAACACTTGTCCACAAAGTGGAGACCATTTCACATTTAATCAAATTTTATACCCACTCAACTCCCAAGCATAGTGTTAACAGACTGTCTAGTGTTTTTACGTAAGTTGCTATTACTTGAGAATTCTTGACTTTATGGACTCAGTGGAAGCCATATAGACAGGAGCTTTATCACCACACGAGTCATATGCTCTTTATGAGCTATGTTTGGAGAGACACTTCTCCCATCATCAGGCTACTACAGATGATCTGGTACAGCTACTTTACTCTTCCTCAATGTGTACATCCATGGTGACAGGAATCGAGATGTCATGAGAATTGGTGCCACTGTATATATATATAACTAAAATATCAATATACCTAAATAAAAATGAAAATGTGACTGGTTTCCTATTTCTTGTTATATATAAACATAGATACATATATGTACTAAAATCCAAAACAAAGATCTGGTGAAAAACATTTCAAGTCTTTGACATGATCAGCAGCATATGAATAGAGATTACAGTTAAAATTTCTTTTGCTTTTGTTTTGGCTCCATAGTGCCAGCCATATAAATTGTGGAAACAAAGTCCAATGTATATATAAGTGCAAGATGTGTGATAACTAGTACCAAACAGTTCATACCGACATAACTCTATAGCCAAGACTGGACAAGGCCAATATCTGTTTAAAAAATATGTCTGCTGTTCCACTAGCTGGAGGAAGGAATATAAGAGGACATCTCACAGACCTTGGGCCAGCATCATATACAACCCATACTTTGTCTTCCTCTCCAACAGAGTCCACAACAACCTATGAAAGAATGAATTTTTGAAATGATATAGTAAAGCTATCTTTGCCCTTTCATATTGCATAAACTTTTCAGGAAACTATAACCAAGAATTGGCAGGCTGCAAAACTGGTCAAAAAAAATTATGCTTTCAATGTTACTCAAGTGATACCACTTGCATGGCATAAATATACTCAATATTGTTATTATGTGTCTATTTGACCAATTTTACATTACAACATGACTAATGCAACTTTTGAAAGGGAAAATACAGCAAAACGTTCCACTACTGCCATCTTTGGAGGAAAAGACACTAACTTGCAACTAATACATGTCTTTTTAAAGGAAACATGATGATAGTTTATGACAGGTTTCATACAGATTGTGTATAACGAAAAGGTTAAGCTATTTCTTAATATTAAAGGGCACAAGGCTAACTAAAGAGGTCTGTCCTTATAATTTTACCCTATTCCTAAAGACAAATAATTTCAGTTATGGCTGCTACTGCAAGGACTTAGCCAAAAATTCTCACTGAGAGATAAAATACATATTATGTCTGATATTTTAAGACTTTTCAGTCATAGGGGCAAGTATAAATTTTACACTCACAAGGAAGTCTATGAATCAATAGTTACCTTGGCTAACACTTATTATGTCAAATGAGAAGGGGGACATGTACAAAACATAAAGGTCAACAGTTGTGATTCACAAAAAAATGATAGAAAGTTTGGCTGTTACCCAAGCAAATAAGAGGTCAAGTTACTGAGAAGTAATTGGTTACTACAGTATTACACATCACACTTGTTAAGAATTATTTCTATTAACTATGTGTATTTATTTTTTTGAGAGCTTAATGTGATGTTTCATAACAGGATTTAATTTGTGAACCTTGTGTCTCCACTATTTTTACATACTAAACCAATTAATATCATTGCTATACATGAATAACAATGCACTGCATTTATTATTCCACTAATTCATTGGCCATAGAGTTTGACACGGTCTATTCGTAACAGACACTATAACAGAAATTCAAAAATAAAGGTCCATATCAAAACAAGGGAGGGAACCAACATAAAATCATTAGGTTCGTTAAAAATAGTACGATGTATGACAAAATTATGCTTTGAGATAATAGGTGAAAGATGGCAATTTTTGTCATGTAAAGTGCTACTAATCATGCTTTTTTAAATATCATTTTTGCCTGATTTGTTCTACCAAACACATGGTCAAATACAATTAAATTCTCTGGTTTGTAATCATGACCATCGCATTGTAGTCAAATACTGCTGTTTTCAAAGTTTTATGTATACTCTATGAATAACTTTATCTCGCATTATAGGTATATAAAATGAAATTTTACTGTGAGTGTGTCTATCATTGGCCACAAGTTGCTAAAAGACTGAAAATGAGGAAATTTAGGTGTGCAATTTCTTGGCATTGTACATATTCGCATTAACTAGCTGGAAACCACATTCATAACAACTATGCTTCTAAACCAATGTTAGGAGCATGTACCAGCTGATATGTTGCACTTGAAAGAGCAGATGTAACCGCTTTTGTCTCCCATGGTACCCACATACCAGTAAAAGGATCACTGAAAATCTCATTCAAAACTTCAATGCACCAAACTGAACAGTCGGCAAACCAAACAGGCCCACTGATACGTCCACATCGCTATTTATGTACGAGTTTGCGAGTGGCAAATAGGCAAAAGTGCAAATATTTTTTTAATAAACACTTACATATTAAAACTTAATACCGACAACAGTTGTCATCTAGAAGGCAGATGTCACGTTTACAAGCTTTGTATGATATGATGAGGTTTACTTCTAAGTTCTACGCGACATTTGACGACGATAACGACATCAACTCACTCGTTGTTGAGGAACTGTGCTCCTGAGGCTCTGATACTCCTGGGACTGCGAGACAGCACTTTGTTCTGGAGATAACATGTTGCTACTTTGTCTTCATCCAGGTTCACGATCAGCCCTGAAATGGGTCGGGATTTGCCTCTTATGGCTGAGTAGCTTCTACACCAAGACTTAGATAATCAGCTATTTCAGTTTAAGGGCTCGCCTACAGATGCATACAAAAATTACGCCTATCTAAGATTTGACAGCTGCAAATGAAGGAGTAAGTCATTTCTTGTGTAGTGGTTCAATCTTGCTCTATCCACCCAAGGAGGGCTGATAATATCTCATGTAAAACTAAGGATCGTCTCTATGACATGCAATAGAGAGGGCTGGTAACGTGTTGTTCAAAGTTTGGAGCAGTCATAACTTTAGGTCATCCACAAAATTCCCATCAGTTCCATAAAGAGGTAATTTGGTGCTTGTTTGGCAGCGAATACGAGGTACAATCAAAATGGCAAAATGCAACTATCCTTCCTAAGTGTACGTTGGACTTCCTTTAATTAATTGTTTGAAAAAAGTCATTCTCCAGTACCGTTTTGATAAAAGGACACAGGAAGCATTGTAAAAGTGGAGGACATACTTTAGGGGCATCCTGACCAATGTTCTTAAGTTTTCGAGTTTTAGAAAAGAGCTGTTTCAGACAGTTACGGGTGGTTGTGGAAAGTATAAGGCAGATTAATAAATGCAAACATAGCAGGGGTGGTGCCAGGATTTGCTAGAAAGGGTGGTTAGGCTCCACGACGAGGGGGCTACATAAATTGGCTGTGTAAGTTAGTATGTGGTAACACAGTGCAAAGAATGGCTTGTAAAGTGGCAGTAAGTTTCACCTTTGCCATCGTGGTCAACTGGAAATACGTATTTACACTAACCAATCAATTAAACCATGATTAAACAAAATTGTTGACAGTCCAGCACTTCATTAACAGCAATGTTAAAGACCACCCATCAACGCACAACAAAGGTACGAGACATTAAATACAACGCAAAAACAAAATGAGGCCTGCCTGCAATCAGTAAAGGAGATTTTCCGTTAGAAATTTCCCCGACGAAATTTAAGATTTTCCCCGAGAAGGGGGCTAACGTTCCCCGACAGCGGACTACAGCCTCCCTGCCTCCCTCTGGCGCCATTCCTGAAACATAGCAATGAACAATAATTGAAATACATAAATTATACATATGAAATAACTATTTATTAGTAGTAAAACATTTATCATAAGTTTGATAACAAATGTCTACGAACAAGTAAAACGTACCCTATAGTCCTTGTCATACGAAAAAATAATAAGGAGCTTCCAGCAAGCTTGACTTGCAAGTGCTTCTTGCAGAACAAGAAGCCTGACAATTGACAGATAAACTGTATTCGATCCCAGTGCATGTTGCAGACGATTAGTGCATGTTTTTCGTTTAAATGAGGTTTGTTGAATAAAATAGTGAGAAATGTAACGTACTTTCCATCTTCTATAGATATTGTTGTAACAATGAGATTCGAATGCGACGCTAGATTAGTTACGCTGTTGCATAATCGAACGATCAGTCTGTTATCTCACTAGCTAGCTTGACACCAACTTTATACTGGCGCAGTCAATATCAGCTACAAATTACAATGGAATTCGTTCAACTCGTTCCTTGCTGCCAGTCTGTTGATGCTATCAATACCTGGCTCAAAGAATTCAAAGCTTTTATAGATCTTTTGGAGGTCAAGGACAAAAACCCTGAAGTATGCAATATCGAATTTGGGAGATGTGGTCAGTTATGATTGCAGGTCGACTTATTCATCCATTCTACAGCAGCTGGAAGACATGCAAATCGCACTTTCCACGAATCCCCTCAAGTCGTTCAAGGAATTGGAATATGGAGGTGATTTAATCGAGTTTGTATGTAAGCTTCGTAAACTGGCAAAGCGGTTTTTGAGAACAACAGGGGCTGTCAATGAGATGATTCAACAATGTTTGATCGAGCTCATGGATCTGAGCCACCGGCCTCAGTTTGAGACGGAAGACTTGGGATCCATGGTGAAAAAGCTGGTCCAAATCCGTTGCCAGGATATTTTCACCAAGAGCAGATCCACCTCATTCGCCATTTGCAATGCCATCTGCACTAAATGCCGCAAGAAAGGTCGCCTCGCCAAATTTTGCTGGAAAGAGAAGACCTGTGAAAAATGTGGTCGCAAAGGGCACATCAAACGTGTGTGTCACATGGCAGAGGCACCAAAAAACTGATTGCATCCTCAGTGTCTGAAACAGGGCAGCCTGAGGGAGCTTTCATTCCTGTGGTGTTGAACAATGCTATTGAAACAGAGGCTTTTATTGATACGGGTTCCAGTTTGAATGTTTTGTCTTTAAGATTTGTAAAAAGAAACAATTTGAATTATTTACTGCACTCCGTGAACAGACTTTGCTATTTAGCCAATCTTCAGAGATTTAGTTATTTTCACAAACTGTCCATGTCGGTGGAAACTGGCGGTGTTTGGAAAACATTGGATTTTGCTGTTTTTGACTCTGCCCCTTATGATGTTTTGCTCGGACTTTCTGCCTTGAAAGCATTGCGTGTCCGACTCCATTTTGGTGATGAATTCTTGTCCATCTTTGAGCATCAATTTGGACATCACTTGTCTGAAAAGCAAAAAGCAGAGCTGGATCGCTTGCTGCAAAAGAACAATGATATATTTTCTTCCAGTATACATGATTTGGGATGATACCGTATTGGTCAACATGTCATTGATACCAAAGGGAGCCCAGTCTATCGCAAACCTTATCGGTTGCCCCAATCATTGAGGGACAAAGCCTCTAGGCAAATATCCGAAATGCTTTCAGCTGGTATTATTCGAAAATCCCGATCACCCTGGTCCAGCCCGTTCTTCCTTGTTCCCAAAAAGAACAAAAAATTTCGCTATGTTGTGGACTATCGGCCTGTCAATCAAAAAACGCTAAAATACAAGTTCCCGCTACCAATCATCGAAGATGTGCTAACTTACACTGCTAATGCGCAGTATTATATGACTTTGGACCTTGCCAGTGGCTACTGGCAGATCGAAATTGCTGAAGATGACAAATGCAAAACGGGGTTCTTGACAGATGATGGAGTTTATGAATTTAATGTCATGCCATTTGGCTTACGTAACACCCCCAGAACCTTTCAACGCACGATGAACCAAATATTTGCCAACATGAAGGTGTGTGGTGTTATTCGGTATATTGATGACATTATCATTGTGTCAGAATCTTGGCAACAACATGCTGATGATATTCAAACAGTCTTCAAGAAATTACGCGAAAATAACTTGAAAATCCAATGGAGCAAGTGTAAATTTGCTGCGTCTGAGGTTCTTTACCTTGGCCATCTAGTTACTATAGATGGGCTGAAACAGGATCCTTCAAAAGTCGAGCATTTGCTGGCCTTGTCACCACCAGCCTCTTGCAAAGAGTTGGACTCTTTTGTTGGTTTCACAAACTATCTGGCGAAATTTGTTCCTCATTTTACGGATATTATATTACCTATATTTGCTCTCAAGGCGTCGAAATCAAGAACATTTTCATGGACCAATGAATGTCAAGAAGCCTTCAACACAGTCAAGCTTGCGATTTTGAAAGACTGCCTATTATTTCACCCTGATTACTCTCAGCCATTTGAACTGTATACGGATACCTCTGATTTCGCTGTTGGTGTAGCCCTATTTCAAAATGGCAAGCCTGTATACTTTTACAGCCGTCTCCTCGCTTTTGAGTGAAAAGTCTTACTCAGGAACAGACCGTGAGTAATTAGCACTCGTGACAGGATTCAAGAAGTTTCGTCACTACTTGTATGGCCATAAGTGTGTTGTTTACACTGATCATCGCCCGTTGCTCTCTATGATCAAACTCAAGCAACCTGGCTGCCAGTGACATGCACGTTACCAAAATCTTCTCCAGGAATCCGACTTTGAGGTGACGTATATACCAGGTGCTCAGAAATGTGATTGCTGACCAGTTAAGCAGAAAATCCGGGTTATTCATCAATGATCATGTCAAACAGGAAGACACATCATTTTTCTGTTTGAACCCAACCATTGTCCCCTTTGTACCTGGAACAAAATTAGTTAAAGTGGACGAAAATGACATTATCCCTTTGGTAAAAAAATATCACAACGCCGGTCACTTTTTGGTCACGTGGGTTCGTAAGTCCCTGCTAGCAGATGGTTGCTGCTTTCCGAAAATGCAGAAAATTTTACGTCAATTTCAGGACGACTGCTCAACAAGAAACCTGCAGGAAAGCTGCCTACATCCAATGATGTTTTGCCCCACGAGTTTGTTGCCCTTGATCTGATGGGACCCTTGCCTCCAACTACTGGAGGATATTAATATGTGTTTACCATGCTGGACCTTGGCTCTGGATTTTTGGATGCCATGCCATTGACGAACATTTCTGGGCAAACTGTGTGCGAAAGTTTTGAGAGGAACTGGGTCCAGAAATATGGCCCACCACGGACTGTTCTGACCAACAGCGGTAGACAATTCACGCCAAGTCAATTTTCAAGTCTGATGATGAAATATGGGATAAAGCTGATTTACAGTACGCCTTACTGCCCACAGGGCAATTCACATCTGAAACGCAGCCACCACACACTGAAAGATCGGATTCGAGCTTCCTTGATTGACGATAATACGAGAAATTGGTTGAAACAATTGAATCCAGCCCTGTTCCACGTGAACCGTACCAGTGAAGTGTTCGAAAATTTTTTGGTTCACCTGTGCGCCTGACTTGGCCCAAAGTGGGGCATGCTGCTCTTATCATTACTACTAAATGCCCTTGATTTGTGCACGTGAAAAACATGAATACCAGTATCTGAGACCTCGGTTCTCTGTACGTCAGGAAGTGAAGCGACAAATTTCTGATCAAGCTGTAGAACTTGCAAATGGTCAAAAGGTTATTTTTCACTGCAGACGGAGTATATTCTGTTCCCGCACTACAATAATCTCAACTGGATTAATCAACACGACATGCTTCTTGGTTCCCAAAAAATGATGTTCATGTAAGCATGTAAGATACTCGGCCTGCCATCAAGTCCAAAAATAATTACAAAGGGTCTCCTGATGCCTGAGACGCTTTAATTAACTCCCTAATGAACTATGAGGCACAGAACTACTAATAACTTGTTGGTTAACAGGTACAGGGAGGGAGGGAGGGCAGTTAAACAGTCGCCTGTGAGAAAATGAGAAGGGCACAGGGGCCCTAGAGAGCTGAGTTCACTAGACAAGTAAGCAAAAGGGCGAGAGTCGAGAATAGCCTCAATTTCACACAGAAGCGTACACAAGTCTTCAAATCCAAGTTTTGCATTTCCACACACTTTTCTCAAACATCTTTTCACACTTTTGACCATTCTTTCCCCAAATCCACCCCATCATCAGTGGCGGCTGGTGCTGGGGGGGGCACCATGGGCATTGCCCCACCATTCAAAAGCAGAGAAGGTCCTCCATATCTAATTTTTTCTGAATTGACAAATTTGATCACTTCTAGTCATATTCAGGAACGACTTTCTGTGATTTCCCATTGTCCTTCTCGACAGTGTCAACTGTCAATGCATGCCCAAAGTTATCTGGTGGTTGGTTTGAAGCAGACCACAGGGCTGCATTCTACTTTTTCTGAAGTGTTTGACCGTAAACAGGAAGGGCAAGATAAAATCCGCCCGAGATTTTGGCATCTAGGCATGTGTAGTTCATACTGACTGTCGGTGAAATCAGACGATTTTCCCTCATTTCTTGGGCAAAATTGAATATGCCCGTTATCTCAAGAAATCACAGGGAACCTTTTGTGCAAAAATTTCAGCTCGGTGTTGTTGTGAAAACCTATCAGAGATATCGTCCCACTTAAGCAAATTACCACCAGCCGCCACTGCCCACCATGCTCCTCGTTCTACATTGAATATCCACTTTATATTATGTTCTAATGTATAGTCTTGCACAGCTTTGCTGCATACATACTTAAATATCTTGGTGAAGTCTTTGGTAGCTTTGACAAACGTTTTTCCACTGCTGGAAACAACTACAGATGGTATTCCTCTGCAAAAGCAGAAACTTCGGAAACAGCGTAAAAAGGATTCAGTGGTAAGGTCTTCTACCCATTCCAAATGTAAACATCGTGTAGATGCACAAGTACATAAGCAAATGTATATCTTTGAATGACTACACCCCCAGTTTTCAGTCATGGAGTATAAGTAAACAGTGGCCCCGGAAAATCTACACAAACATAGGCAAATGGGTGTGATTTTGTTACCCTAAACTCAGGCAATGGAGGGGGTTAGGAGGGCTAAATGGTGTGCCTTCTAGACGTTTACATAGGAGACACTTTGTGGAGAACTGATTTTACCACCTGTCGCCCCTGAGGAATCCAGTATTGATCTCAAACTTGGCTCAGTGTTTCTTGCACTTCATTATGCATGAACATGGCAAGGCAATGTGACACTATCAGACTAACAATGTGATGTGAGCGAGGTAATAGGTCTGGATGAGTGGTATTAAAGGAGAGATTAGCATTTTTAATTCTACCACCAAATCTAATTAAACCATCAGTGTCGAGAAATAAGTCTAGTTGTGTAACTTTTGCTGGTTTTAAAGGTTTGCCTTTACTTAAGGGTTTAACTTCATTAGGAAAATACTTTTGTTGAAGAAAGTTTAGCCAAAGGGCTTTAGCTCTGTTAAACTCATTCATTGTAAGATTGGAGTGTGTTGCCCCCTTACATTGTAGCATGTTGATGAATCTTAGGACATAGCTTGTCACTCTTATGAGTTTTGGCCCACTACTATACTTGGTTGGGCATAGTATTGCTTCCAGAGTGGGCTTAAGGGCTAGACTAGCCGTTAAAGTAACGATTTTCTTTGCTTCCTTGGCGCATTCCTCGGGTATGGATTCTCCCTTAGGAGCTTTTTGGCCAGAATGTAATATCCTGCTTAATCCAAGCAGGTCCCTCCCACCAACTAGTAGAAGAAAGGAGTTGCTCTCCACTGATACCACGAGAGGGAAAGTCAGCAGGGTTGCATACTCCAGGGCAGTGATGCCACATGGATGGAGAGGTTACAGAGTAGAGTTCTACAACCCTGTGCTGGCCAAATAGCTTCCAATGAGCAGCTTCTCGGCTAATCCACCATGAGACATTCGTACAGTCAGTCCACCAGTGTTTCTCATTGATTAAAAATGCCTCTAAGGCAGTACTTAAGCAGGTCAATGACTGCTCGCATCAACTCTAAACAAGGGATAGTGACATGAGTCAAAGAAGAGACCCAGGACTTTGAAGCAACAAAGCTTATTTGAACATGGTTGGAGAACTGTAGGACGGCAGGACCATAACTTCTAAGCTTGGCATCACAAAAGGCATGAAGTTGTATGTTAGTAAATTCATTAAGACCGAATTCGAGGTCAAATACACAGCGTGGAATAGAAAGAGAGGTGAGAAATTGCATACTGTGAAGCCAGGCCTGCCATTTATTGTAAAGTGTTTCAGGGATGGGCTCGTCCCACTCGAAAAGTATCCCAAAACGTACTCCACTCTGTCAGGTCACCAATGAAAGGCTCTATCTCTAGCTTGGGTAGCTTGAATTTTTTTATAGTCCATTGATATTGAGGTGGAAACAAAGCTTGAGTCCTGAGCAGCTACTTGGGACTGCAGAAGACTAATGTCAGACTTCAGAGACGAAATATTGAAGGATACTAACGAACTGAAGTCGGATGCAGCATCTACAACATCCTCAACCCGATCAGGTGCTAGCTGTTTAATAATAAGGTCATCCAATAACTCCAACCTCTGCAGTTTGCTTTTTAAGATTTAAATTGAACAATCTTTTTGAGGTACAAAACTTGAAAATTGCCTTGAAAATTACAAGGATTGTGTACCTACCACACAAAAAGATTAGTAGTATATGAATTTTTGTGCCGATGTGGAGCTCGGTATGTAGGTCGCACTTCTTAAAGATTGGGTGACAGGATCAAACAACATGTTCCAGCCACTGTGCGCCAAGCATCAATTCCTCCTAGAGAACAGCCA
>JANTCA010056194.1:0-14491 GCA_024741275.1 Chironex yamaguchii
GGCACAAAAATTCATATACTACTAAGCTTTTTTGTGTGGTAGGTACACAATCCTTGTGAATGGATGGCAAGATCTTTTTGGTCGTGAAAACAATTCTTGGATTTACAGGAGAGAAACACTTAACTATAGCTTTAAAAAAATCTTTTGAGTATGATTTTAGCGCAATGTCGCAAATTTTCACAGCGATTTTCAAGTTTTATATTATGAGGATGAAGCACAGTACTGCTTCGAAACGTAAAAATGCACATCTACTAAGATTATCCACTTGGATCTTGTACCCACAATGACTTTGGTCCATACTTGATCATTGGCTTCTCCGACCTGGCCTGTCATACTGTAGTAGTAATGTAACAAACATTCTGAATTTGTCGAATTTATTGGGCTTGTTATTAGTCTTGTACTGAATTAGAATGATTGGGAAGAAAGACTTCACATAGTGATTGTCGTTTTGGTTCTCCGATTTTTGGTGAAACTACGGTTTCCTGCCAACTTTCAATTTCTACTTAATTTTTAGATTAGACAAAATACAACATAAATTTAAACATCAAGATTTGATCATCAGAAACATAAACTTTTGATCATCAAGATTACCGATACTTTACATGAAATATAATTCAAAACAACATACCAACTGTGGAACATCGTGAGCTTGATGTGCCAGCTGTAAGCAAATATCAAAAGAATACACTATAAAGAATACACTATACAGAATGCATTATGAAGAATACACTATAACGAATACGAAATAAAGAATACATTATACAGAATGCATTATGAAGAATACACTATAAAGAATACACTATAAAGAATGCATTATGAAGAATACACTATAACGAATACGAAATAAAGAATACACTATACAGAATGCATTATGAAGAATACACTATAAAGAATACACTATAAAGAAATTGCTTCAATAGCAAAGCAGTTAACTACTTCGACTTCGACTTAAAGGGGTTCCAGCAGCGTCTGCCATTCCCTGCCCCATGCATAGTGACTTCCATTAACGTCGATCAGCCGCCAGATCCGTGACAATCGATGCTTGTGCAAGTTCATTTGCGAGCAGCTCAGCTCTAGCATTGCTTTTTAAAGAACGAACATTCCAAAGCCAAAAGCTCAGAGCTTTTTCGGCCCAATAATCATATCTTTAGTAACGTCGGTTGCCCCGGATGCAGTAATCAAATTTGACATTCAAAAGAAGATTTTTCTACATGGATTGCCAGCAAATTTTATGGGGTATGGGGTTCGCAACTGCACCAACACACTATGGGACAGTGCAATCCATGGAAGCAGGAATCATCTTTTTCACCTTATGGCCATGCTGAGATTCCTGAAGGCACACAGCAGCGGACCAATATCGCGTAGGCAGCCGGTTGGTTTGATGCTACCAGTGTCACCACCGACCTTTCCATCTAAACTGAACCCATATCGTATAGCTCAAGCGGATCATTCACAAAGGCACTGCCTAGTCTTCAGGACGTGGACCCAAACTAACAACACTCCAACCGATCTCAAAGGTTTAACTGCACATAAAAAAACTCAATGTAGTGCAAGAAGGAACATTAAAAGAACATGATGATTAAAGAGAGGACTTTCATCTTATTTATCATAAGCATATCTTTCTCTCAGCTTTCTAAGTGTATTCTCGTACAATAATCAATGAAATAAGGGCGACGTCATTTACATGGGCTCTTCATATGCAGTTCAATAACAAGGACAAACAAACGCATCTGGATGTTTCAAGAAGATAACACAGCTAACATATGCTCCGGCTGCAAAAATGTGCTGCAAAATAACAACGTAAAAATAGAAATTATAACAAAAATAGTTGCTTTGTGTTTTTTCCTCAAGTACAGTTCACCATTGGAATTTATAGCATACCTGTTTTCCTTGCCTACCAAGTTCAGTAGCGATTTCTAAAGAGAAAACAGAGAATCATCGACATCTGATTCAAAAGATGAAATAAAAATAACCTTAGCCAATCATTCTACTATTCAAACTGATAATCAATTAAAAAAACAATAATCTTAAAGATTTCTACAAAAAGGCATTCATGAGGACAAAAATCCTCAAATAAATGTTATTTGGATTGAGAAATAGAGATAGGACAGAAAAGAAGAACATACCGTGTAATGACCTTGGTTCTCGACTAACATCAAGGATGGAATGCTGTAAATAACAATATAACAAACGTTGTTACAATAATGTTTCAAAGAAATGAAAATCAAAAATGCAAATTTCTCAATGTCACTCAATTAAACGAAAAAAAACTTGTATACAAAAGCTTTCAGCAACCAAGCAAACCATTCGGGCTATTTGAAAATCTACAACAAAACTGACCTTTGGTGACACTGGTTCCGCCTCTGGTTGTAATGCTATGCTACCAATGACAGGTATACTTTGTGGTTCCAATCTGGCACGTTCTTCAGCTTCCCTTCGTGATTTCATTTCTTCATCCGCCTCCTATTATTGAGAAATTAAACATTCGGTGATAAAAGTTTTCAAAAGAATATTTACGAAGCTGTTTAAACGAGAATTTAATTTTACGAGAAAGTAATTAAGAGATGATATGTGCTACATAGCTGCTTAATGTAATTCCATTGCCTGAACCATGATCATTTGACGCCTTAAATATACAGAGGATAAAATAGCGATTTTTTGACAAACTCTACAAAATAAAACCACCTCACTGTGTGAAACTATAGCAAGATGCGGTCGAAATTTTGGCGCACGAGTGAATCGAAACAATAGAACGAAAAAGAAGAACAAAAAAGCACATTGATAAATTTAAAGTCAAAAAACCCGTCCTTTACAAACATCTAAGCTCTTATTTACTAGCGGCATGCAGACTTACTAAAAGTTGCGACAAAGAACCTGAATTGAAGTGCAGTGGAGGATCACCTGACGAGGGGCCATGTTTTCATTAAGAATAGAAATTAAAGTATGAATGTGACCACCACATTGCGACTGCAAATCAGATGCCTTTCCGACTGAGCTAAACAGCTCAGTAGGAAAGGTCGAAAGACTACTAGTCAATCAACCCCGATCGTCTACCCCTATTATTAAGTGTGTGTCTATTGGTGTATCCGCTGTACAAGCGGCATGTGTTTTGTGCTTAAAAGGCATCCATTTATCACCGTCTGCATTAATTCCAAACAGATGTCAACAAGTTGGCCTTATGTTAAGAACAGAAATTAAGATATTAAGATTTCATGTTTCCATTAAAATTGGTGATGTGTTCATGGCATGATCGTGTTCATGCCTTCCGGTACTTCGTTCGCACAACATACGTTTCCTTGATTATCTGTTCTACCTCTAAACAATACGAGAGGACTAAAAGTTACCTTCTTTACTTGCTCTACACCTATACCAATATTAGCATTTGTCATCTGGGTTGAAATAAGACGAGCTAAATGGGTAACTTGGGCTTGTCCACCTGCAGCAGCAATTGGAGTGAATGTTTCCTGAAAATGTGGAGGCATTGACTTTGGGAGGAGAAGCATGCTAACAAGCACCAAATCCGTGACAGCTTCCTTTGTTAATTTAGGAATCAAATCTTGAGTTGTGATATCAGTTGCTTTTGAAAGGTTTGGAACAATCATCGAACTACTTTCTTGTGAGTCCTGCATGAAAGACAAAATGAAGGAAGGATATAACGTAAAATTGCAAACCACAAAATTCATTAGATATTACAAGATTAATACCAATACGTAACAGTTGCCTATAATCTGATTTTCATGGTATAATTATAAATAATAAAAGGACCAATTCAAGTCATGTATTCACGATGGCATAGTTAATATTAAATAACTGTAAGAAAAGAAAAATAAGTGACACGTTGCGATCTCAAACTGCATTAAGAATGATAAACAATCAATAAGATCAAGTTTTAATTCAATAAACGGATTTCAGCCGTCAGTGGTAAACGTTCTTATTTACAAAATCATTGTTACCGCAACAAGTACAAACAATAATAGCAAATAATAAAGGAACATAAATGTAAATAAAGCTGCTCTATGTGAGTTAAACCACCTCTGCTCATTCCAATAAGTATTTTAAACCAAATAGCAAATACAGATAAAGAGATCTATCAAAGTAACACTAGGCAAACTCGGAAATACCAATTTTGCTTTCTTGGGAAGATGAGGCTCGACATCGGAAATTGATGGAGGCCTAAAATAAAGAATTATTGATCGATCCATCATATTAACCACCACCAATCTAAATACTAACACTTGACATAAGAATACCTATGCAACAATTGAACCTAATGGCAAGTCTTGTTTGACATGGTTTTAACCTACTGAAGGCAAGCATTAGAAATGACATCTCTCAATCAATTGTTAAAATAACTTACTTATCTACAAGTCATAATCACAGAAAGATGCGCTCCCGTTACACCAAAGAACAACAAAGAAGGCGTATAACCTGATCGTAATTACTCCTTTAAAATTTGTAAATAAAAATGCCTGAGGTTGAGATGCATTGACGCTCAATACAAATCATGGCGTACTAAAATGGCATCTTCTGCTATATTAACACAAAACACTATTATTAACTGCAAAGAACCAAGCGACTTTACACATCGCGTTACAGGCAGAGTTTTCATTGCGTAATCTTAATCCCATTTTCATGAATTTTAGCTGCAGAGGCCGCTCCACGTACGTTTCGCCGGAGCGGACGTGCACTTTTGACAGACTGATGTGATTTGGCTACTTATTGAAGGACATGCAATTATCGTCCTCATTCAGGGATCAAATTGATATAATGACTAAAATTTTCTGTTTTGGAACTTAGTACTGCCTATTTCACAGTTTCCACGTCAAAGATTAATCTTTGGGTATCATTATCGTTCCAGATTACATTACCGTTTGTACCGATAACAAATTTCTGACCTAGTTCCAGGATGCCACTCTATAGCTTTGTACATACGCATACAAGTGTTTGGAAATCTTCCCTGATGCATACTAAACCTATCCTGCCAAAGCAAGTAGTAAAGTTAAATATGGCCACTACAACTGCCACGTCAGACATCATTAAGCACGACACAACATTGGCTGCTTTGCCAAATTGAAGACTCTTACCTTGGTTTCTTAACAGTGTCAGGGTTTATTTTGGGTAAACTTTTTTGAAGCTGTGTTAAAAGATTACATCAAAACAAAAAACAAATAAGGCACAACGTCTTTACTGGTTTTTAATTGCAAAAAAAGTAAGATTCGTCAACTGTGGATACTACATTTCAAACACGATTAAAAACATTTTTGCGATGATTACTAGTTAGTGAACATAAAAACAAGATAGTCAGGCTAGTATGACAGACAGCTGGCTACGTTGTGGTCTATGTTAGACTCATCGTTCTTTAACTTCGTATGACATCTCACACCAAAACAATGCCAGATGTGATTCTTTGATACTTCTAATTTGGGGTTTTCCTCTCAACAAACTTACAAGCTGGGTTAAAATACAAACGAAGTTGTATTTACCATATTCAGCGTCAACGGATCTCTTCTTGAGTAATGTTCCTATTTGATCTATAAAAACATTCGGAAACCAGGCTGCTTTCTAAGAAGAGACGGAAACCATGTTCCAAGCTACACACTTCCCAGCAGAATGCACCAGGGCGACAAATTGTTGAAGCCCGGCTTTGCCAAGGCTGGGGCTCACTACATTCCGTTTGGCATTAAATGAAGAAAAACCTCCAACTTGCTCCAAAAGCCTAGCAACCAATTCAAAGAAAAGACCCTCTACGTGTTAACAATTGAACCTATAGCCGGATACAACAGCATAACCAATTCCTTTACCAACCTCCTGATAAAATGCAAAATATCCAAGTAGCAAGAATTTATCTCCAGCATCAACATCAAAGCCAATAGCACTGAAAGAAGGAGCAAGAGAAACGACCTCATTGACCTAAATCTCATTTGTAACTTCCCAACAAGCAATTTACAACTATCCAACCTCTCTACTCCAGCCCAGAAAAAACAGAAACTCATCTCCTTGCTACGCAATACCAGCTTTGGAAATGTACCCAGGCAACCAATAGCGCTACCCACTAGCCTGCTCCAAGTTTACAATGGACAATTAATGGGATAGTTCAGTAGAGGCAGGAGAATTTCAGTGTTTTATGCGACAATGACATGAACAACAGCATCAACTAACCTCTGCTTGAGTTGCACCTAAGTCTGTCAGTAATGTTCCTATCTGAGCAACAAACTCAACTAGAGAAGAAAGAAATATGAAACAAATCATTTGTGTACATTAAAAAATTCGGTTTGGCAGTTGAAATAGCTATGTAAGGCAGACAGATAACACAAGATACACTCAATTACCCTGATAATAAATTAATAAAAAATAGATTAATAAAAAATAAACTAATAACCCTTAGCAGTAAAACCGAAACAGAAAAAAACAATAACAACAAAATATACCAGAGCAAAGTAACAAAAGCAATAACACTCAGAGTATGAAAGTATGAATTAGTTGTTTCACACTTGTAAACCATCAGTCTCAGGAACAAAGTAGGGCTAGTATTAATCCACCTATGTGTGACATGTTTTTTAATTACGTCGAGGTAAGTATGACGGTGATCATTGTGATATTTACCATGTTTTCTCGTAAAACAGATCAGATAGAGAGTTAACAATAACGACGAGCGAGAATTAGCTCTACACGATGACAGTGGTATTAGTTATATATTTATATCATCGTAAAATATGTGCACACAAAAACATTATGATGACATCACTCGCCACTACACGTCACTGTTGGTCAAAGAGGGTACCATAAGAATGTTGCGTCTTTCGAATATTCACATGATACATCAACACTGCTATCACTGTTAGACTTTTCACGGCGGACGTCAATGGTGTCGGTAGTGAGAGACTGCGAAAGTGAAAGTATCGATTTGCTCAACTTCCTGAAATAGACAGTATATGCCGTACTTCCTCTAAAGAACAGCCCGTTCTCTCTGTCCCTCAACCCAAAAATAAGCTCTCTTAAGGGTAAATCTTTAAATGAGCGCCCCCGCAAATAAGCAACACACTGGAATAGTGATATGAGTCCTTGTTGTATAAACCCCTTACCATTTGTTGGCAAGCCTATCGCCTGATGGCTATGGGTACCTTACGAGAATGAAGACTAGAGAAACAACTCTCGCTAAACAAGTAAAGCTACCTTAATTATTTCTGGAAATCTGACTACTGCAATATTTTACAAATTGAAATCAAAGTAAATGACAAGGTTTTTTGTCTCTAATTCCTTTCCTTGTATTGTATCTGCTTTATCGTACGTTTTCATGGTTTGTCTCCTGCGTAACTAAGTAGAGATTTTGGTTCTTTTTCTAAAAATCGTTTCCTAAACCAAAGCACTAATTTTCAAACGCAACGTGCTACTGAAATTAAAGCTCCGCTCAAAACGATATCATCCATTCAAGACTCGACTTTGTCGGCGCCCCGGACGCTTTTTTCAACAAATATGATACTTCTAATTGAGTTCAGGTTTATCAAACCCTGTTGCACTATCAAACGTACCACATTATAGCCCGGAAAAGAGCAACCCTGTTGTCCGGAAAAGAGCGACCCTGTTGTCCGGAAAAGAGCGACCCTGTTGTACGAAATAGAGGGACCCAGTTGTACGCAAGTCACTCTTTGAAGTACTGTATACTATGGGCATTACTAGATTAATGGTATTCCACAAATTACGCGTCCTTGTTTGGAATACGCTGACAACAACATACAAGCTGGTATTGGTAATAAAGACATGACAACATTATACTGTTGACCTTTGGAAGAATAAAAAGATGATATATGGTCTACACAGTGTTTAAAATTAGTTGTAACTTTACTTTCACCCGCAAAGAAATAAAAGTGAACTAAGTATATTTATAGTTCACTATTTGAGTGACACCTTTCTTTACTTTGAACAAGGATGACGCATTTAAATTTTACTGCAACAGATTGACCTAACATGAAACTTACCGGCAGCTGGTTGCTTCAATAGTGTGAATAACTGCATCTATAGTTGAAATAATGAAACATTTCACAGAAACAGCAACACTTTGAATAAATGAGCATTGAACTTGACACAAACTGATGTAGAGAAGCTATTCTGTACAATAATATTAAGAAACTAACGAGAGTATCATTCACTAAAAATTGGCATTATTAATACTATTAATAGCAGTAACTCCAA
The DNA here is from genome assembly GCA_024741275.1 of Chironex yamaguchii. Taxonomy (NCBI): domain Eukaryota; kingdom Metazoa; phylum Cnidaria; class Cubozoa; order Chirodropida; family Chirodropidae; genus Chironex; species Chironex yamaguchii. Next base: position 8,191 of record JANTCA010056194.1, read on the forward strand.
AACAGCGTAAACAACCTTTGTCCCTCCAAGGCACTGTACCCATTGCTATCAAAACAATTTTAATGACAACAATTTGGTCACTACTGGTGTAGTTAACGTTGGAATTGGAGTTAAAGTTGGTCGAGTGGTCCAGACTTGTCGTTCTAAGTGTAAGATGAATCGCCTATTGTTTGACTACAATAGTAAGAAATAATAAATTGTCGTTTCAATGATAGAAAGCCTATGGTTTCACTACTTAGTCATCGTCCATATCATAGTCCTATCCGTGGATCCCCTACACTAAATGGAGAAATCCGCAAGGATAGCAAGTAGACGTGAGTATAAAACAAGCAAATACCAAACAAACAAATGAAAAATAAATAGTCAAAAAACCCTAAAAGATACAAGTTCATACCTTTAAATTCTTTCTTACGCTGCTAACTTGTGACTTAGCAAGTGTAGGCGGTAAATTGGCTGTTATAAGGCACAAAACACAAGATGAAATGTTTATAAATTTATGAATATCAACATTTTATTCTTCACAACAATAGAACTGTCTGACTGGGTATTAAGTTCATTTTGAAGATAAAGAGTGATAAAAAGCCTCTATCTCAGTCCCTTTAATTCAAAGAACTTCTTTCTAGAAAATTCTTTTTACTATACTTTAGCATATTACGTTATTGTACTATCGATCAATTTTTTGCCCTGCCCTGTCTTTGAGATGATGAAATTGCAATCTAAAAAACAATGATACCATAGTTGGCATACATTTAAAAACTCACACGAATAGTCTGTCGAAACAAACAACCAAATAAACCACAAAAAGTACCCTCGAGAGGCGGGGGTAGTCGAGGTGAATTCCCGAGGCCCAGCCCAAGACCAAAAAGTTTTGTTAACGCTAGACAATTTTAATAAAGACGCTTGTTGAAAGCTCATACATGAAATCTTTCAAGGATTAGTTGCTTGTCAAGTTTACTTTATTGTTTGACGCTTGATTTTATTGTTTTCTCAACCTTGTAGCTTTTTAGTCTTTATTTTGCTCTATATTATTATTAATTGTGCTTATGCTTATATAACGTAATTTCAGTAGTTGTTTGATATAGTCTGGCTCTTTAAATTTTAACCCACAAGGGCCCGTGTTGATCAAAGCCCCGGGGCCCGGGCTAGCTCTCGACGGTCCTGACCACAAGCTAAAAAAATGTAGATTAAGTTCAACATACCATGAAGCGATTCGAAAGCTTGAACTACCATTGGCATGAAGGCAGGTCGCTGTTTAGCTATATTTGTTAATGATGCCAACACTGCCATAAGGTTAACACTGAGGAAAAGATAATAAAGATAGCAGCTAGTAAAAAGCTTTCTTAAAATATATACATAATAAATCTAATCTGAAATTGAAAAACGAAGTTGTACTTTGCCAAAGGAAAATTTCTGCACTCTCCAAAGTCAGTGATTGTGATAGCCAAGCAAACACGTTTAAATTCCTAAAGTACAGAGCCTTGTAAAACAAGGCATGTTTTCATTGAGCAGCCTTAAACTGCAATAAAGTTGCCACTCTAGCAATAGACCAAGACCCTGTCCACACGTATCCGGATATTTCAGAAACGCAACTTTCTCATCCGCTTTCAAAAAGATCTGTGTCCACATGCATCCGCGAATACGGCGTTTTAAAAAAGTTCCACTTTGGAGAGCGTTTTAAAATTTCGTGATGCGGTGACCGAAAACGCCGGATACATGTGGACGGAAGCTGAAAACGGATTTCAAAAGATGCGCTTTCAAAAATATCCCGATAAGTGTGGATGAGGTCTAAAGCATCTGTTGCTTAATAGCTCTGTCTTCTTCAATAAGGTTTTTCTTGGCTGTTTCCCGCAGATGCAATTTAATACAAGAGACAAAACAAGCACCCATGTTTTTGAGAAAAGAAATCTTGAGTGTCGACGTCCTTTCCGTGAGTTGCTATATAGCCAATGGTGCCAGGAATTATAGGGGTCTAAGGATCTTCTCTAAAGGCGTTAAAAGATGGAGTCCACTTTACCTGGAGATAGTTGGCGATGCACAGAGAGACAGCAGTGCCTCTAATGTAGTCCCTCCTTCTTCACGTAGCTCAGTCATTTTGACAAAGGGATGATTCCTTGGGACCTAAACAAGCAAGATTAATCAAGATTAATCTATTTCTCGCTTTTCAGTCAGAAGTGCAGATGACAATGAATCTACTTGAGAAAAATGCACCATACCAAAACCTTTCCTATGAGGTTTGTAAAGAAAGATATCTCGTAAGGTTACCGTACTATACTATTAAGACCATGACACGAATGACAAAGGAGAGTCTGTATGAATACTTGTTCAGCACGCCTAATTCCAACCAATTGATAATATATCAGGAAAAGACCAAAATGTTTTAGCATAATCAGTCTTATATGATTTATACAACCAACCTAAAATTGACTAGTAATAAACATATTCATACGAAAAAATATATTGAGTGAATTGATATGTCAAACCAGGTTATAAATGCGTGCAAATTAATGGTATAGTATAAGAAAAGAAAACTTTTACAACTCACTATGTCGAGTGAAACATCCCCTTCCCTCTTAGGAGCATCAGAATCCTAAAATTCAGTAAGAGTAAGAATTTCTATCTGACCAGATTACGTCCATTGAATACAATACATTTATTCATATCTACTTTCCATTTTTCGAAAGTAACTACTATAAAAAGCAAAAGACACAGTGCTATATCTTCACAGGCCACCAAACAGTGATAGGATGAAACCAAAATGCACCTTTTCAATCCTGGAGTTTATATGTTTCTCAAAAAAATGGTGATAGTATTAGCTTGACAATGTATCAATCTCGAAAAAACTGGCATTCCACAACATGAACAGGAATTAAGTTCTCTTAGATAAAACCACGTGTAACATAAATCATGATCTAAACCTGTAAGTCGATAATGATTAATGTGTAAATAATTTTGCATTCAGTAATACAATAACTACTATATACTTTGTATTATCTAACATTAAATATTTGATTTTCAGACTTTCGTTTTGGACAAAGCATTTTGAATTGGGACAAAATTTTAAACTGGACTTTGTTGGATTTTCTGCAATGCACATGTTAAGGGAATACAGAAAAAGAAAAAATGATTAATGGTAGGAAAGTAACAAATTACCACAGTGAGGGGTCATGTCCTAGAATACACTGAAGATGCAAATTAGTCAGATTACAAGACACATAATGTACTTAACTTGAGATATGTGTCTTTATGTATAAACATATAATACACCAAAAGTGTATATGATAAAGTTTGCTTTCTTGAAATTCAAAAGTACATCAATAATTTCTGACACTTTAAAGTTGGACATCAAATAGTTTAAATTAGATTCCAGTTGGAACATAAAAATCAGACAGAGAACGTAATCTACTAATATATACAAAAATAATGACCACCATATTCTGGTAAAGTGACATGTTTAACTTATAAAACTCTCTTGATAATATTTTATCAAACACCTTACCTTAAGTCTCCAAGTAAATCGAAAGTGATGAATGTAAGGCAAATAGCTCTATAAGTTTAACATATGCTTCATTCTCTTACAGTATTGCTATATTCATTAGCAGGCTCGAACCCATTTTAAATCAAAAGCAAGAATATATGACACCAACAAACACAAATAATTGAGGGTAAGTCTTACTTGTGACTTTGAAGAATGTACTAATATCAGCATCTCCATGAATTTGATTGCATGAGTTCGGATCCTTACCAAAACAAAGAAAATCATTACACTTCTAAATTGAGTACGAGATTTCTACTGATAAGCATAAAATGACATTAAATAACTTAAGAATACACAAAATTAATAATACACAAATTCTAAATAATACAGTGAATAAAGATATATCAATTAAGTAAATGAATTACTGTTACACAATAAGCAATAATATTTTCAACTTAGTTGAAGATTGTTTGGGAATAGGGACACAAAATGTGTCTTGAAAAGCAGTTGAATTCTCTTATAATTTCAAAACATTTAATTGCTACAATTAATACCCTAAAGGCATGGATAAAAATGTCACCTTGAAAATTTGCGACATTGTGCTAAAATCATACTTAAACGCTTTTAAGTATGATTTTAGTGCAATGTCGCAAATTTTTAAGGCGATTTTCAAGTATGGTACCACAAAAAGATTGTTGAAGGATAGAAATGTCTTTATAACATTGATCAATATCATGTTTTCTTTATGCAGATGATGAACAAAGGGCAGATTTGATAATAAGGGAAATGAGTGTTATCTTACCCATCATTATCAGATTCAATAAGTCCACAAAGAAGACTTTTAAGTTCACACATGGCCTGCGGAAGACAAATTTTAGATGGATAACTAAGGATAGCATTTAGTGATTTCACAACAGTTCTAAAAATAATGTGGTGCTTTACACAAAAACTAACAAGTTTTCTTATGACCCTTACTATCATACTTACATCAATTGATTTACATGGTCGATTGTACAAACAAATCACCTTATTCTTGATTGCCTACATAGACTCAAATTACGTTATAATTAATGTTAAGTGGTTACGACTTTTACCAACATGACAATTAAGTACTAGTTGGATTAACAGGATTTTACTTATTGCCTAAGGTGCAAAAGGATCTTTTGTTTTCAAAGCAAGAAGAAACAAGAATGGCCAACAAAACATTCTTGTCTCATAAACAGACTCTCTGAGTGAATTCCCTTTAACGCACATACCAAAAAGCCAATGAAGTCACAGAGTCATTGATGAGATATATTTATGCAACTAAAGAAGCAAGATTACACATTACCTCCCACATATTTTTTGTGTCTTCCTTGATAGTTCTAGACTTGCAGACAAGCTTTAAAACAATGAGATAAGTAAAACAATGTGAAAAAATTTTACACATTAGAAAAATTAGGAGAAGAAAGAGATAACCACAAACTCATATACAGACCTGTTTCATTCTTTCAATTAATATAAATACTTGCTTTGCTTTCAAGCATTTTTGTAAATGCAAACTGAAATCAAATACTTCTTAGAACAAAATGTAAAATACTAACACCATCATCTGTCAAGTCAATCGTAATCTCTGGTGACTCCATGGAAGAGACCTCTCCAGTCCTCTCTGCTGCATGCTGCTGTTCTCACCACAGTTAGTCCTCTCACTATTTTGGTCACCTTGTCTAGTCACTCTGTTCACTGCCTTCCACATACTCTTTTTCCTTCCATCTTTGCCTGCATTATGATCTTTTCAAACTATTGTCCATTCTTGAGATGTGCCCACAGTATCTCGGTCTGCTTCGCTCATTGGTGTTAAGCAGTGCTCTTCTTAGCTGGATCTCCTGCAATACAAACTGGTTGGCCCTCATTCCTTTCCAGGAGATAAAGAGAAGTCTCCTCCTGTCTGCCTTACATGGCCACAGGGAAAACCATCATTGTCACAAGTCTGATTTCAGTTTTCCTAGTGATGTCTCTGTCTTTTATGTGTTCCCCCTTCTGCATTTTTGCTCTATCCAGGCCCAGTCTCTTATGTATATTATCACTCCACACTTTCTATAGATCATGGCTCTAACTTGTTTCCATACTCTGCTTTTACTGTGGCTACTTGGTCTGTATACAGCGAGTGTAACAAAACACTCAGATGTTCAAGTACTCCAAGTTGCCGCATCGTGTTCCATACCTTGTTGTTTTATATAGTATATAGTATGTGAATTACATCAATTGCTAACATATTGACATATTGCTACTATGATACATAACATACCTGAAGTGCAACTCTGTATAATGATGCACAAGCTAGGACAACCCTCTTCATCACATTGACATTTTCATCTCCAAGCATGTAAACTAATGTGCTTATTGTTTTAGTCAAAAGAACAGGATCCTTTTTACTAAGGAGAGAAGTTACAAATTTCATAACTTAGTAGGGACCCAAAACCATTACAGAGAATTAGTTGAAAGTCCTATAAAGGCATGAAATAAACAAAGTTTTTACTCAGCAATACAACAAATTGCAGAGATCGAGTCATTGAGTCACAAAGGTGCAAAAAATTCTGATAACAAGAGATAATGTCACCTTATTCAAATAGCTATAAGGAAGGGAACATAGCCAGATATCACATACAATCTTCAAAAGAAAGGGAACGTAGCCAGATATCACATACAATCTTCAAAAGAAAGGGAACGTAGCCAGATATCACATACAATCTTCAAAAGAAAGGGAACGTAGCCAGATATCACATACAATCTTCAAAAGAAAGGGAACGTAGCCAGATATCACATACAATCTTCAAAAGAAAGGGA
>JANTCA010056205.1:1314-17258 GCA_024741275.1 Chironex yamaguchii
TTACATAGGCACACGAGGGGTTAGGATCGTGAATGACAGAACTGTTACATACGTACAACGATGAACAGGTTTTACATAGCCACACGATGGGTGAATGAGATTAGCTGGCCACCGCACTAGGCCTCGTATGACTGCAACCTTGCAGGTGGAAAATTCCTTTTCGAAAAAACAATAACATTAAGACTTGCACAATTTACTGGGCAATGTATCAGACATTAAGTAGCCATGATCTGTTGCACTTTGGTGCCCAAGAGATGCCAAAATAAGCGAAGGTTGATGACTCGAGACCGGCAGGAAAGAGAGTTCATTACGAGTGGAAGCACAGACGACTAGTTTGAGAGAAAATTTGACTAAATAAAAGGGGTAAGAAAACGAACGACAAACGGACGGCTTTAAAACTAATACACAATGTTATAAGGAAAAAAATTGATACTAAAGAGACCATGTTAAGGACGCGTTAACAACAAGATCAAAAAAGGGACTGGTCCAGTAACTTACTACAGGGGGATTAGTCCTGATACGTGGATCAGCAATTGTCGGAAAATGTCCACACTGCTGCATTGTGTTCCTTTCGGAAGGATCGCTAGTTTGATAGATGCTTTTCACAATATCATCGTCTCCTGAATACATTGCTGCAAGAAATATTAACGATTCAAGGTTACAACGTTTTGTACAGGCCAAAAAATATTGCGATCTACAATGGCTACCTTAGAAGGAAAGATTCAATAAAGCTAACTCACAAAACGATGGCAATGAAATGCACACAGGTCTATTACGTGGGGCTAGCATAGAATCAGTAACATATGAAATGTGTAACTCTACCGCCGTTTTGAAGAAAACGGCGATCCTTCCGCAAATTTTTGAGCTACAACGCCTGTTATAAAGGAGAAATAAAATATAAAAATAATGTATGTAGGAAAAAATTAAAGTAATCAACGGTAACATGTTTAAGAGAGTGCCATTCATTGGTGGTAGCCATCTACAGAGATGCTATTTTAAGTCTTAAATTGTAAAAGTAATTCCACATATCGAGTACCATGGCCAAGAAGATGGTTGAGATCTTGTAGACTGAAAATTCGATAGATCTTTTTCATTTCACAGGGCAGTGAATTTATAACTTAATGGCTACCTTTCTGGATTTTATTTGTTTTAGAAGAGTTATGAATTCACTGTCCATGTAACAGACAAAACCACCGATCTGCAAATTTTTCACCCTCAAGATTTTAAGAATAGAATAGAGAATTAGCACTCAAGAAAACAAAGGCAACTGTCGCAAATGTTTTGCTGACGTTTGTCGGCACAAGATCCAATAATTCGGCCTGAATGAAATACTCGAACCCTTTCCAACCAACAAATAACTTTCAAAAGGCATGCTTTCTTGGAATAAGCTACTCTATGCCAGTAGAAATCGTTAATAAGAAACAAAACAATGAAAAAGAAGGAAAGACTAAGTTTCATTAAGAGGAATAAAAGACAGTAAATTTACAAAAAGAAAAAAAAAAGAAAATGCAAAGAAGCAAAGACAACGCATAAACAAGTAGAAGGAAGGGCACTACATAAACAAGCAGGAAGGGCACCACATAAACAAGCAGAAGGAAGGGCACTACATAAACAAGCAGAAGGAAGGGCACTACATAAACAAGCAGAAGGAAGGGCACCACATAAACAAGCAGAAGGAAGGGCACTACATAAACAAGCAGAAGGAAGGGAAATGCATGAACATGCAGAAGCAAAGGCAATACATAAACAAGTAAAAGTAAGAGCAATGCATAAACAAGCACGCCGTCTACCCACTCAAATCAGTTTCTTCCTCGATCACTCTTCTCCCGGCAAAATCCAACGTGAATGTTTTATCTCGACGGGATTTGTGTCTTTTCTGATGTAATTCTTCCCCTCGCTTCTGAAGTGCCTTCTTCTGGCTTGGTGAAAGCCAATTGTTTAAAGTAAAATAGTCTGCTTGATCATCAATCACTTTTGTGCGCCGAGTGCTGTTTAAAAGGGGTGGCAAAAGACTGCTTCAATACGTACTGCTAAATTATGAAATATACAATCAAAATTTTTAGATTATGAGAATCTCTAGCATGCAAAATTGCACCTGAAGTTATGGGACAAAAAGATTTTACTTGTTTACCAGAGGACCTGATGTGATTTGGAAAAGATTTACAGACTAAGTAGTAGCATTTCAAGGTGCCTCAGATCAACAATCACTCATATCTGTTATTCCTTATGCAATCCTTGGCACAAGCACCTCTATGATATAGTGCCATAGAGGGCATATATAACAAATACAATATAATAAATACATAATAAATGTAACAACTGGCATCGTGCTTTATATTCCTTCAGCTTATGTGTATGATTCATTACTTCTCTAAAGATGTCAAGAGTATTTGATGAAACAGAAGTTTCATCAAAAAAGTTTCATGGCTCAAAGTATGTCTTTTTCTATCAGCCTGGTTGGTTGTTATATTAATTAGTAGACAACATCTTCCACCTGGCATATCTATTGCTAACATATTTGTAACTTTACTGCCCTTTTCAAGACAACAATGATCCATCCACAAATGTTTGACTTACGATGCCTTCATCATGTGAGCTCAAGCCCAACATGTAGAGCTTGACTTAGCTCTTTTGCATGCCCAGGTATATAAGTGCCATAGAAAAAAAACTTGAGGGCATAAAACAGTAGAAATTGCTTTTAACTCATTTTTAGGCAGAATACTAACAATCACAAGAGTAGAGACAATTTGGTATACATCGTCTCCACTATAATATTCCTCAACCATAGCATAGCACAATGCTCCACAAGTACTCAGCATAAACATCCTTTACACTGAAAAAGATAGCTGCTCCATCTCTTAATATTTGTTAGCATCAGTGTATCAAAAAGCCTGTTCTGCTGGCACTATGCATGCAATGAAATAACCTGCCATACACTGATAATTAGCTCTTTGAAGAATATGTAAAACAACATAGGAGTGTTAACACATTTCCTTTGTCTTTCAGCAATTTATTTTGCATTAGTATATTTCCAAACAGCTAGATGCTGCTACTTAATACATCAATTTTCCACTTGCCAACAAAAACTGGAAGAATCAAAAATAAAAGTAATGACCTATGAAGACTATAAAAACTTTCAACAATACCATCACTGATGGACACATGATGACTGTTGATGAAAATATTAAGATGTAACAAGTAATAGAGGAGAAACAGACTTAGCAATATTGGTTTACCTTGTGCGATCATATTCAAGTAACCGATTCTTCTGAGCAATTGCTTTATCCAACTCACCGGCTGTTGACTGTGACTGAAGGTTCTCCTAAAAACACAAAACAAAATCCCAGTTCGGTGACAAAATGATGCATATACAGTCACGTGAAAAACCTGGACCCAAATATGGAAGCAAACAATGATAGCAATGGAGGCCTTATGAGCATAAATGGTGAAAGTTCACCGAGCATAAATGATGAAAGTTCACTGTGTAGGAAGAAAAGCTCCATAATATCTCAGTTTCTGGTCTTAGATATATAATTCTCTTAACCTTGAGCATTCATGGACATGGTCTATCTCTGAAAATTCTTCTCCATTCCTCGACCTTATACTAACCATTACCAATAGACATATCACTATCACCCATTTACTGCAAATCAAATGACTCATACAACCTTCACTTCATAAGACTCTTTCCATGCAATAAAAAGCCATTCCTTACTCCCAAACGGTACTACTACTTTGCAACTGTTGTGATGATCTCAACCTTCAAAGCACAACAGATGACATCTGCCACTTCTTCCAGACAAGAGTTATCCACACCACCATTGAGAGCAATCCCACCTTCACATCACCAGCCACACTAATTATTTCCCCATCAATACGTATATTTGCATTACCCTAGTTCTTCCTTCACATCCTAAATCCACTGCTCCTCACTTTGCAGTACACATTATTTGTTTGTGATACAATAAAACATCTAATTTATATCTCCTTCCATATCCATTTATCAAACCTATACATCAACCATATGTCAAAGATTGTGATAACCTCAAAAGCATAACTAGAAAGTCTCTTGAGAAGTTATATTTTGCACCACATTTGAAACTTACAATTGCCTTTTTCAAGAACAAGAAAATAGAAAGAAAAAGAAAATAGAAAGAAAAAAAAGAAAATAGAAAGAAAAGGAAAATAGAAAGAAAAAAAAGAAAATAGAAAGAAAAAGAAAACAGAAAGAAAAAGAAAGTAGTTCTACTTTCTAAAGAAAATTCTACATCAGTAATACTAATGTCCACCACATCTATAGCAAACACATAAACATTTGGTAGTTATCACACTGTAGTATATTAATCAGTCACCTTGCCAACGGGGTTCATTAACTTCTCATAAAGTTTGGCACTTTTTCTTGAATTACGTGCCAATGTCTCTTGCTCTGTCTGAGTACAGACAAGAGTTCCACAAAATAAGCAAGGTCCTAAAAACCAAGAAGAAAACTTGCTAATCACTTGAACCATCATTTGTGGTACAAAACTTGAAAATCTCAATGAAAATTTGTGACATTGCGCTAAAAACATACTTAAAGCTTTTTTATTTGACAGTCTTCAGAGTATGAATCATGAGAAAGGACAGTATATGTATATGGCAACTTTTTGATACAAAACATGTATCAAAACTAACAGGTCATAAACAAGAAAAGAAAAAAACAAAGTGAAAATGAAGAAAGAAAACATTATTGGAAGAGTCCAAGTGAAAAAACGTAATCTCTTTCTCTCTACGGAGTACTGGTTCTCTTGTTTTAATGTAGACAGACTCCAATACACTTAGATGAAATGACAATCTAACTGTGTCAATTATCTGAAAATTCTCATTCTCATACATTTTGGCATAATCTAAACTCTTAGTTAAATGTTGGCCTATGGCAGAATTGCAACGTTTTGGCAGTCATTTTTGCTTTGCAAGCATGAGATGACTGTTCTCTAGAAGAAATTGATGCTTGGCGTACAGTGGCTCCAACACGTTGTTTGAACCTGTCACCCAATCTTTGAGAAGTGCAACCTACATACCAAATTCATATACTACCAAGCTTTTTTGTGTGGTAGGTACACAATCCTTGTCAATGGATGGCAAGGACTTCCTAGTCGTGAAAACAATTCTGGGATTGAAATCAGAGAAACAGTTAACTACAGCTTTTTTAATATGTTTGTATGCGGATAGAAACATTATCCAGCCCAGGAAGTTTTAGGTATATAGGACATTTTTGAGGTCCAAAAGACTTTTCGGTTGCAACAACACTGATCTTTTAACAACTATTTAATTTGTTAACAATTGTAGAAACAACATCCTTTCCCTAGTTGTGAATACAAGTTAGATTATGAACAGATACAATGTGCTCTATGGGCAAGTGCTTTGATGAGGTTGATTTTTCCCTCTTTTGGACAAAAAGAATCACAATAAATGTCCTGACCAGTAAAAGTAACCAGCAAACTGTACAGTTTAGGTTGAAAAAACAGAGACTAATTTGAAACAACAGTTTACCAAAAAGCTACTTTATCCAGCAGCATCACTGATTTTTTTCAAAACCTTGTTTTGTAACACTTCAGATGACTTCTTGACGAAGTAAAAAAAATTAATTATATATGTGTAAATCTTGTCTTAAATAATACAAAAAATATTGATGCTTATTTCTTGCAAACGAAGAACCAGACTTTCATATTTGAATGCATTTATGTAATCTATATTAGCTAAATGGCTAAGGTCAAAGAGCAAAACCAGGACAACAATTGCTCAGGCTACCATTTAGATGAAACAGTTGAGAGATTTTGAATGGTCAAATAAAACACATATTGCATGGACTCAATTTATGTTTGATACAAAATAGAGGCATACTCTGCAACACAATTTACTTTGGCATCTTTAAAAACATAGATGTAGAAATCTGGACATGGAAACACTAAACAAAAAAGACAAAAAGAAAAAAATCCCAAGGCATTATTGGAAAAGTCCAAGCGTAAAAATGAACTCTTGTTGCCTACAGAGTCCTAGTTTTCAAGTTTTCATGCAGACAGACTCAAATAAACTAGATATGCAGGTCTTCTGTTTGACATGCGACGTACAGTATACTGAGCTTCACAGCATCACAAAAATCCATATTCCAATAAACTATTTTGTGTGGTATCTGTGACAAGATCTTCCTAGTCATGAACATAATTCTGGAATTGACAGCAAACAAACAATTTACTACATCTTTTTCATCTGTAATCTATGTGGATTACAACACTGCCTAACCAAGGAAGTCTTAAATAGACTGGAAATATATGAGACCCAAATGTTATTTTGGCTGGAAAATCAGTGATCTTTTTTTAAACAAAATTCTAGAAACAACATCCTCTGGATACCTGTTTTTAAGGAAAACATATTTTACTTCCCCAGTTTCAAATTCAACTTGAGTTTGAACAAACACAAAGTGTACAAGCAGAAAGATCATTATACACAAACCTGACCCCTCTTGATCACACACAATTCTCCCACATTCTAAACAGTTGTTGATCAGGTTATGCTTCTGCCCCAGGCAGTGACAGGGGTGACGACCAGGATATTGCATGATTTCTGTTCGTGCTTTTCCATCTGCGGTGTACAATGGAACAAACTTAGGACCTTTCTTCTTAGAAGTAATCTGCAAAACAAATAAAATTAATCACTGTATCTGATAACAGCTACATTGCCTATAATGCATTGATTTTAACTCAGAATTAAAGAAAGAGTAACTTCGCACACAGGCAGGCCTTTTCATATAGAAATTGTCACCAGGCCAGTAAATCACCCACGTTGATAAGCTTAGGAGGGTGATCACCCCAAAAAGAATTATTTTCCTCACACAGCCTCCAAGGTCTCAAGAAGATATTACTGTATTGGCCTGACCACACATCCTTAATATTTGGTCCCAGGGTGCTTAATGATGGTTAATATGTAAACATAATATTGTGGATTAAAACTTCTAACTTGGAAATAAATAGTACGTGAAGTCAAAGGTGAAGTAATTGTGTTTTCATCAAGCTTAGGCCAATGCATTAGTACCTTCCTATGACCCTTACACTGTCGTTCAGATATTGACTTTATGAAGGGTCAAAGAAAATGAAACAATTCTGTTCCTTTGCTCAGTACAGTAACAACAAATCTAAAATTGCACACTGTTTAATTGTTTTAATTGTTCTTAGTTCATATTGTTCAAAGTTCTTCCTCAGAGCTGGATTCATTCTCTGTTTCCGATTCAGAATCAATTTCAAAATCAGCATCCTCATGATTCTTTTCAGAGCTTTTTGTGAGCTCAAGACAGGTTTTCTTACTTGGAGGCTCTGCTGCTATCGCCTTCTGTCGTTTTTGCAAGTAGATGTCAAGGGCTCTTTCAATGATTTTGTTTCTCTCTGGGATTGTCCAATTTTCGTCATTGCTATGTATGATGAGGATTTGTTCCATTCGTTTGTGCTTCATGGAAAGGTGCTTGGCTGTGAGAATATTGGTTAATGCGCTAAATGCACATTGAGCAGTCGAGTTAGACCACTTATAATTTAAATAAATCAGATAGTTTAGAAACCCAAGAAACAAAATGGAGGCAAAACACGTTTTTGCAAGGGTGGTCAAGAGCCGAGGAAAAAGATCCACATCAAATGAAAGGCCTGCACACAAGTACACAGCAATTGCACACACAGGCCAACTACGTTTTAGAAATATTCAGCCAGTAGTCTAAAACATCCATATCAATCTAAAGTGCAAGTAATGTGGCATTTCATTGCAAACTCACCACTTTTTCCTCCTCCATTAACCTTGTTTTATCGAGAAATGACGTTCCACTTTCATTCACTATCATTTTCTTTGGTTTCAAGCTTTCCTTTTGCCTTTCTGAGTCTTCAGATGTTGCCTATACAGTATTAAGGGAAATGCAAATTGAAGCTTAAGATATATCCTTCCTTTATCAGCCAAATTACTTCTTAGAAAGACAGAAATATAATTGTACTACTTTTGCAGGGCAGCAGTTCATGTAATATACTCTCTCTATTTCAGGTGAATGCATGCACACTTCCACATGCATCCTGAAAAAAATCAATGCACTATTTATCACTCATCTCACTCTCCCTGGGTTACCAGACTATGTGCTTACACAAAAAATGTCAAATATAAGTCTTACAGTTCATTGGTAAAAGTCACTATGATGTGGATGATCTACCACTCGTCTGTAAAATGGAGCTACTTGTATAACACATGGTTTAGTAGCTAACTTCTACTAACTTCTACTCTGATAGAGGTATTTTGTGCTGGCAGAGAATACTGTACCTTTCCACAAAAGACCACTGCTCCATTCTCTGAGTTACTTTTCTGATACATTTCCCCACCACATGCAGTTGTTCTTTGAGGTTGCCATCTTTTCAAAAAATTCTGAATGAATGTTGCAGCCTTTACATTATCATGTCCAAGTAAATCATACAAGTATGATTCTAATTCTCTTTTATTTTCAAAGGATGATATATAACTAAAGAAAAAAGTATATAGAATATATTAAACATAATATTGAATATATATTATACGTGAAACTGTGTAGCTTCAAAGTCCAAAAAGACAATGTGGTTAATAAGAGCATGACATTTAGTCCTAGTTCTGGAAAGTTGGATAAACTACGGCTTCTAGATGGACTGCCAGAATGGAGTGATAATGCAGTTTTAAGGCTTTTTTATTTCTGTATCCACTGGCTAGGCTGTCCTCGTCACATTTGGAAGCAGGAGAACCAGTCCAAAACACAACTTCTCTGCTACCGTTTTTTGGTAAGAACCAGATAATTTTGGCAGAATAATTTCCAGTGAATTTCAGGCTCATTTGTTCTTATTTAGTTCTTGTAGCAACTGTCAATTAGCAAAAATGGGATAGCAGTTGGGATGTTGGGGACTAATTTTTCAGTGTGAAAGTACTAAATTTGCCAGACTTGTCAAAAACAATTCACATTTTCCATTTATGGAATCCATACATATTTTATCCCCATGTCCATCTAATAATGGTGCTTCCAGGATTCTAAATTTCAACTTATTCATGACCTGTAGCAATTACAGTATATGTGGTAATTCCAGCAGGTTACATTTCAAACTTCTTTCAATGATGCAACAACTGACTGTGTAAAAGATGAGGACATTAATGGTATTGAACTTGTTTTGGCGTAAAATTCTGTTGTACAAACTTATGTTTGAGCATTTGTTTTACATTTTTTTGTATTGTCTTCAATTTGGTTGCTTACAACCAGCCTGGTTTTATTCTCAAATTGTTCTGTCTTTTTTGACAATCTGAACTTCACTGTTCTTAAAAAATGTATTCTTACTAAAAAACTGTACAAGAGCAATTTCCCTCTCCTCCATTTTCAAATTAAGCTTTTGCATCCATTCAGTAAATAAAAAAAGCAGCTATTAACCATCTTTTCTTATCTGCTGAGATTTGCAGACACAAGCACTTTTTTAAAAAAAATTTAAAAGCTTGACGCTTTTCATATTCTTCCATTTGATTAAGAGGCCTTTTCTGATTAAGTACAATTCTAGATTTAATGTTTGAGGGCTAGAAATACTGATCATAACCTACTTTAGAAGTATTACATAAATTGAGAAATCGGGAGGTATCAAAGATGCTCCCTAATACTAGTCCTAAACTTTTGTCAATTCAAAAATGGATTTAACAGGCTTAAATTACTGGCAGTGATGTTACAAGTACTTGAATATTCAAGTCCCTAACAAATCACGTACGGTTACGGTACGCCAGATGATGTCACGTATAAAGCAAACGGTACTCAAATAAGAGCGTAGACTCATATCTCACCTAACAATATCATCTGAAACTGGTATACCAAGAAGTTTTGATAATTCTTCCTGGCACCATTGCTGTAAAGCTTTTTCCATGGTGACTCTCAAGCTTATAAATTCATAGAACTATGATAGCCATATTGACAATTGGAGTTGCACCACCAACAAAAAGCTACAGTTCTCGGCTCCTTGTCGGCAATTGAATATTGTTGACCGCTATTGATGTCAAAACATACATTCTAATGATGATGATTAGGTATGCATTCTGATCGAACGCTAGCATGGTGCCATGGTGAATTGCATCCTAAAACCCACTTTGGTTCGAGGAATATTTGAGACAATATTCAGTATTCAACGTACTTCTTTAACAGGTTGCTTCAAGTTCTTTACACCATTGAACGTTCGGTATTTTAAGATGGATGTTCCAGTCGATGATAGCAATTCGAACGATTACGATGTTGGGGGGCATGCTGCTAGTGGCAGTGACAACAAATCAAAGTAAGTCTTGTCTATGTGTGCAGAAATCATCCTTAGCTTTAGACATGTTCTTTATAACCCAATTCTTGTAATATTGGAAGAGTGGATGTGATTTAATTACACTGGTAACGAGAAACACTCTGGTCATCAGTGTGCATTGCATGCACTTTGGCCCAAAGATCTCCGGCGTGGAGTTACTTTCCTTTTGGCTTGGGAGCATGGATTTAGCCTAAATTACACTCGTTGACGTGCTGGTGTAATGAAATAAAAAATATTGGCGCACGCCTTTTTTGTCTTTGGTGGTTTTTTTTCAAACCTGGCGCCATGCTTTGTAAATAATTACTCTTATTGCGAACGTTGCGTACCTCCGTCGCGAGTTTTACATAGAATGCACCGAGTGTGTACGAAATATTTTTGCTACAGTAATAATACAGGAGAAGCAAAGCAAGCAAAACAAGCAAAAAAAGTTTTAAAAGAGAGCTCTTCAGTACTTTAAAGCGCAGCATAATTGTAGCTTTTTGCAGGCCCACGACACCTTTACTGTTTTCCCAGTAACACTACAGATCAGTAGGAGGAAAGTATGTACCACACTGTGCAAACTGGATTTGTATGCACTAAACAGAAAACACGTGCCTATAATTAACAGGGTTTATTTTTAAAAAGTACTTTCTTTGTAGCTTTGTCATATGCAAAAACAGTCCTTGACTGAGGCATATACACACTTTTGGCTTCATAGAACCTATTCATTTCTGGTCAAGACATACCAGTTACAATCATTGTGCACTTTTTAGAGCATACATTTAAGGCTTATTGATGATTTTACCTATACACGTGAAAGACATTAGCAAGTAGATAGCAGCCTTTAGTTAAAGATTATCATAAGCAAGTGATGACAGGGGGGTGGTTGGTAGAAGACACTAGGTATGCCATACATTTTAAATCTTAGATAGTTCTTTGAGTTTCAGACCATTAAATTCCATTTTAATAACTAGGAAGTAATGGAGTCATCTATTGTTACTGCCCTTCAATTTGCTAAGGTTACTGTCTATCCAATGTTGACAACAAATTCTATGTACCCTTATTAGAAATGTACATGTAGTGAATTATCCACATATATTGTATATTATTCTCATCATGACCATACATTTTGTGTATTAATATGTAGATTTTTGTTGAATGAACTCACTAGTACGATCTACATATTTGAACAAGTATGTGTGTGTATATATGAAAGTTTACTTCGTTGTATTCTTTGTAATTTTTTTTTTGTCATTTTTTAGTGCAACTGGCCAAAAGTATCCAAATTTTGTCGCTTACGCAGTCAAGTTTGAAGATATTGAAGATGCAGCAGAAAGAATCAAGCCTTACATTAAACATACACCTGTAATGACATCCACTTTTTTCAACAAAATCACCAACAAGCAAATATTCTTCAAATGTGAGAATTTGCAGAAGGTTGGTGCATTTAAGTACCGTGGTGTTTCAAATGCTGTCATACAACTTAAGCATGAAATGGGATTGGACTGCATTAAATTTGTGACACACAGCAGTGGTAATCATGCCCAAGCCTTGGCATTAGCGGCTAACGTACATAACTCAGAAGCACACATAGTGATGCCCTCCAATGCACCTATCATCAAGAAAAATGCAGTGAAGGGATATGGAGGAAATGTGTACGAGTGTTACCCCTCACAGGAAGCTCGCGAGTCAATGGCAAATGATGTGCTGCAGCGACTGGCACCAGTTTCAATCATGATTTCACCATATGACCATCCTTACATTATAGCTGGAGCTGGGACAATGGCTTTGGAGGTGTATAATGATTGTCCAAATGTTGATGCATTTGTAGTTCCTGTTGGTGGAGGTGGGATGTTGAGTGGTATTTGCATAGCGGCTAAAGGTTTAAATCCAAATGTAAAAATATTTGCTGCTGAGCCTCTGAAAGCAAATGACTGTGCACTATCTTTTTCAGCAAAGAAGAAAATCCCAAATGCTAAGTATCCGGATACTATTGCAGATGGCCTCAGGGTGAATGTTGGAGATATCACATGGCCAATTATCCGTGATCATATCAGTGATGTCATTACAGTGAGTGATGAGGAAATTATAGAAGCTACTAGACTTGTCTTTGAGCGAATGAAGCTGGTGATAGAACCATCTGCTGGAGTTGGGGTAGCAGCTTGCTTAACCAAAAAATTTAAGGAACTGAGTTCAGGACTTGATAATATTGCAGTAATACTTTGTGGTGGAAATATTGATTTACAGAAGCTGCCTTGGCTGTAAAACATAATACATGTAAGGGTTTTAGTAATTTTTTATGTGAATTTGAATATCAACTATATAAAAAATAAAAGCCTGAAGTTAATTAATCAGAGATGATTAATGTCAGACACTAATGTACGTAAAATGCTCTAAAAAGCGGACATTCAGTAATGAGAATATACAGACTAACTATGGATGTATTAGGCTGGCTGTCAACACCATTCAAAATTTATGATGTTCGTACAAGAGATGATGGTGCGAGCTAGAGTTAGCAACTTTAGAAGTCTAATAAGAACTTGTAGATTAAAGACTCTAAAAAAGCCAGAAAATAGCTTATGTATTCTTGACATGGGAATAGGTTATCCTGGGTGACAAGTATACTGGTTCTATTTATAAGGAAACTGTGGCCTTGTGTAAAAAATGCTAAGGTTATGAACGTGATCACCTGTGTTTAACTGTAAATGTGACACCTTTTCCAATTAGTTGAACAGCTCAATCAGGCACAAATGGCATCATCTGGCATCTTCTACAGTTCCCTTGAGAAATGGCTTTGCTAGGCTATTATGTAACCAGTGTGCCTGAACTATGCCTGCTTTCTTTTTCTGGTGGATGACAGGAGCAGCTCTTGCTTGCCTTTCTGGTGGTTGACAGGAACAGCTCTTGGATGCTTTTCTGGTGGTTGACAGGAACAGCTCTTGCTTGCCTGAAAGTCTTTCTACTGTACCTGAAGCAAGGCCACAAGTCATGTGAGCTTTTCGTGTTATTTTTTTCAAACAGACATTCAGCATTACATACAGACACACACAATGATTTCTGGCGCCTTATGGTAGCCATATTCAATTCCCTTTGTTCCCTAATGCTCACTTCATGAGAATAACATGACACATTGCAAAATTTTAGTGGACTACAAGTAAATCTGTATGATAGTTATGCACATTGTGACAGTGCAATTAATCCATAACCACAATAGTAAGCTACATAATTTAACTTTTTACTTTTTAAAAGCTATTATACTGTTAAGTTACTATTTTCATTTTCTCACCATAACTCAAAGAAATATTTTTGAATGTAAAGGCCACTGTTACATTTTCAAGTGACTAACAAAATTTTGTACTCGTCTTTGTACTAGAACTTTACATTGTTATATAATGATACAGGAGCGGACCATTGAAACTATTTAATGTTATTAATCTTATGGATGTATGCCAAAGTTTGGTTTTAAAATATCACTGATGTTATAAGAACATAAGGAAATGGAAAAATGGAGGTTCTGATATTTTCCATGAGAAACGTTTGCCCCAAGAATTTTTATATATACCACAAGATAAGATTAAATTTGTTGTATTAAATTTTGTTTCTCTCCTAACATGTGGTTAAGTTACATCTTGTGTATTTATTTGCAAGGTCCTATTCATTTTATTGTACGGTATTCTTCAAAGCTACTGACTTCAATGGATATAGTCTTTAACAGCTTAGGCCAGTAGCAGATGTCAATGAGGATAAAATCATATCAACTAGGCGAGAATATGTAACTATCATGCGTAGACTGTTTATTGTTGCATATTTTCAAATTTACTGTTTTTCTTCTTTGTTTACTTATGACTTTTGGAATATTTTACTACCTTGTCTTCTTCTTGTCTAATACAATTGTCATAAATAGATTTACTCATGCATTTATAAATGAGAGTATTTCAAAGAGTATACTGGTGATAGTTCCTCACTTAGCTTGACAATGATTGAAGATCCTATCATTGAAATTCAGTAATAATTTTAATAAAATGGACTTCAAACAATTGCTAAAGCAGTCTCCAGAATTAAATACTCTACAACTATTATGAAGAGTTTGCAAGGAAGAGATGTGAAACAGACATGACACTTTTTTGAGCAATGAAACTTCCTACAGTTATGGTTACTTATTACTAAAAAGTTACTCAAAGCTCAACTAAAACATGCTTATAAACATCAATCGTCATACAACTTTTAATACCAAAAGCAACAAATAAAAAAACCCCTTACAAAGACTAAATGCAGATGAATTTGTAAAGTAACTACTTTGAAAACATTAAGAATAATTCATCATGAAAATGTTTATTCTCAGAGGACCATGACTGGTCACTATCAATCACTGATGCATTCACATGCATGCCTTTGCTAGAAAGAAAAATAAGATACTAGCATGAGACGTAAAACCTCATCAACTCCTGTCATCTTAAAACCACAGATGATAAAATTGTACTCAAGTAAATTACCTGTGGATACCGTGTGAATCAAACCAAGGTGGTTAACATAAAATACTGGAAACCACAAAAATTTATCATTAGAATGTTACTGAAGTAGGCTTGTTTTATGTTGTCTGCTACATCCATTCTAAAGCGAAGAGTACCCAGTAAGGATATTATCTTTTACCTACACTAAAAATGTCTGAAGTGCCTCATACCAGACGTGTTCACTATTTGAGAATACAAGCACTGTCATGTACAAGATCTCAACTAACTTGATGCCCACACTCAAATTTACACATGTATAACCTTGTAAATGCCTGCCATAGACTGACATTGAGGTCATGTCCCTTCTCTCTAGGGGCCCAGAAAATAAATATACTGCCATAGTGAGACACAATACCAAAGCAATTATTTCCTTAACAGCAACAACTGGTTTTAACAAAAAGTATTTCTAGAAACAAGTAAGTTTGCTACAACTGTAAGGTGTCAATCAATGACTATAATTTGTGCATGCCTTACCAATGAGCAAATTCAAGATCTGCACGGTCCTGGAGTAACCTGCAATTCATCTATTGAGATATCCCCAGTATAGGAGCTTCCACGTGTAGCAACAATGTCAATCTGTAATAGCGAAAGAGTTAAAGTACCTTTTGAGTTGGACAAAATGGAAACAATTGGTATAATGAAAGCATTTGCACGAGAAGCCCCAATCATTTGGACGGTAGTAATACTAGTGGTAGGCACAATGCCATCTGCTGTAGTAGCAGTAACAACAACAGTAGTATTTGCAATATTAGCAGTAGAAGAAGTAGTAGTGGTTGTTCTCAATTAGACTTGACTACACTAAACAAAAAATTCCCATTGGCTAAGTCTTTGTAGGACAACTTTTAAATTTCTTTTGAGTTTGTGTCAAATGGTGGCCTGATGATTATTGTACTACTTCTTCTCATAGTAAATTGTAAAGCCTCTTGATTGATGTCATCATCAGTAGCTTGAACTATTTTAAGCTTGTCATTGCCTACTACAATAGCTGCTTGGGTTATTATGATGCTGAAAGACCATATTTTATAGCAGTAGAAGTGGTAGTGGTAGTAGTGATAGTAGTGGTAGTAGTAGTAGGTAGTAGTAGTAGTAGTAGTAGTAGTAGTAGTAGTGGTAG
>JANTCA010056216.1:0-17258 GCA_024741275.1 Chironex yamaguchii
TAACTAACTAACTAACTAACTAACTAACTAACTAACTAACTAACTAACTAACTAACTAACTAACTAACTAACTAAACAAACGAACAAATAAATAAATGAAGTTACCGTTGACGAAGAAACCTGTTAACTGTAAAGGAACACAAATAAGCCCAACAGAAATGGAAAATCATAACTTGACACAAGGGGCAATAGTTAATCGACAGGACACTCAAATAAGTCGTAAATATGATAAAAAATTCAATGGCATATGAAATGTCCCGCGTTTACAAAAGTATCGCAAAGTTTCACAAGTTGACGTGACTGAGAATACAAACGTGAGAAGATTAATATCGTCGGTGGATATCAATCACTTAACAAACAAAATTGGTGACGTAATTTATGAAAACGAGTACATGAATTCTACCTTACTAACATCCTTGACATCTTGCAGTTGTTTAAGCTGAAGCAATGTGTGGTACCTCAAGGCCTCGTGGAGCGGACTGTCGCCATCTTTATCAGTAATATCCAACCGTGCACCCTCACGGACCAATAACTACAGTAAAGAAAACAATACAAAAATGGAAAAATGCAGCTTACACAATGCATATATGCATGTTTATGGTCTATGTGTCCCAACAATTGAAATTTAACAGGTTGATAATTTGGAAATGAATCCAATTAACATCACTAAATACAATCAATAGCTCACAAATGGGCCTCTACAATACGATACTTGAAACGGCAAACAACAAAACGCATTATAATTAATTGGGACCTACCCTCACAATCTGTGTGTGCTGTCTTTGAACAGCTAAATGAAGTGGAGTCTGAAGATTACAGTTCTGGACATCTTTGTTTGCCCGTCCCTAAAATAAACGAAATTGACTTTATGCTTAAAATGGTGAAAAAATGTAGTGTCTGCTGGAGAGACCATTGTCGTCCCTTACGCTTAAAACCGAGAATAATTGTGCACCACGGGTAACGACACATCTACCCTCATAAGGTCTTTGTTGAAAAATGGAAATGTTTTGTATCTTTTGAAAAGAAAGTTGTGACAGCAAAACCTTGAAGAAAGGCGCATGTGCCATTTCTTGGTCACTTTTCAAGCAAATGGTATTCGACTGTCTGATTCAAGAATAAATGTTAATCATTATCTTGTCCATTTGACCAAACTTTCTTATTTTATTCTATCATTATCTACAGCTCAAAAGAACAAGAACAAATTCCAATCAATAATTCTTCTCTTGATTCGACATGATAGGCAGTTCACCGCATAACAAAGCGTGCAGGTGGATCAATTTATGTGAAACTTCGAAGGTAGACAACACTGCAACACTGCAATTTCTGTCTTCCTCCAGCAGTTGAACGAGTCTTTTTTGTGTCGACGAGTTCTTCGTAATATATTCATCCCCTCTTCAAGGTCCAACCCTGTCTTATGTTTACTACCATATTCACGCAACGCTTAGTGTCCTGTGTTTTTACCTCGGTCACAAATGGCTTAGTGTTTTGAAAAATTTGGACAAGAGTACAAAAGAACTCTCCCAGGGAAACGATATCAGTGAATAGTAGGACACCACATCAAGCAAAACTAACAGTAATAATATTAGTCTACTAGTAAATACCACGAAAATGCAAATAATGACTGCTCTATGACACCTTTTATGTGATGGCACTTTCGAAAGATGAACAATTTACTCAAAAATGGCGGCACAAGAAGATAAATTACACACATTTAGAATTCAAAATTACCTGACGACAAAGCAGTTCAGCAACTTCAACGTGGTTATTTAAAGATGCCAAATGCAGCGCCGTGTAACCATCGTCCTTTTGCTCGTTCACAATCCACGGTCGATTATGTTTTGATAATATCAATCGCGCGGCCCTACGATTAACAACAAAAAAACCCCACATATAATGACAGTAGATATTTTTCAATTACAAGAATTAAAGCGTTGTAAACATATAGTATATTACAGCATGGAATGCATTAATATAGGGTGTGTGTTGTCAGTACAATACAGTGCTATGGGGCAAGAGTATTACAACTGAAATAAAAAGACATCGTGAGGATCAATCGGTGACTTTAAATTTACAAGGTCTTAGCTCTATTGCATGACCGAGGGACAGAAAAGGCTCCGCAGCTCAGATGGATGACTACATTACAGAATATGTTACTTGTTGGCTGTGTGGCTGATTATTGTAACAAGAAATATAAATACATACATACAAACATATATACATAGAGAGTTGGTTAGAGGGACAGATACGGACGGCCAGTGACAAAGGCAGACAGACAGAGAGGCAGACAGACAGAGAGGCAGACAGACAGAGAGGCAGACAGACAGAGAGGCAGACAGACAGACAGACGGACAGCTGTAATTAAGAATGTCACCAAGAGTATATCTTACCCCGAATTTCCCCGCAAAGCAGCATGATGTAGACAGTTAAATCCGTTATTATTTGTTAAAATAACATCTGTACCATAGTCAAGCAACATGTTTACCATGTCATCTCTTTTTTTTGTGATAGCATCGTGTAGTGGGGTGTCTCCCTCTGAATCCTACGGGACACAAACTCACATACTCACAATACAGAAAGCAAATTCTTGTAGCAGTCCTAGGCGATGCCAATGCGTACTAAATTTGGTGAATTAGTCTACGACGGACGCATTCGTGCTTGTACCTGTTTAATGCCCAGTTGGTGCAAATGGAAAGTCTTAAAAAATTTACATACAGAGAAGATTTGTTGACGGAGTCATTTAACCTAAACCTGTTGCTTCCGTATTGCTTCTCCTTAATATGGAGTCACAACTAACTTTTTCGCTCAGTGCAACATATACCTGACACCAGCATCTTAACTAAAGGATCCAAAACAGCACCAAAATTGTACCAACAAACCAGCATGGCATATGTTCTTACACCATATAAAAGTGGGCAAGGTGGTCTAGTGTTAAAAATTGAAGTAAAGTTATGACTATGACCACCTGGGCGTCGATGTCATTACAAACCTAAGAAAAACCTGTACATTATGGTCTAAACATTGACGAGTCCAAATTTAAACGACCAACGTTGATAAATGGAATAATTTCTATCTTCGTACAACTAGCCGTGTGAACAAACTACAATTTAAATCGACGTAGAAGACAAATTTTACATCAAAGCAGCACGTATCCGATACATAGAGTGACTGTTATGCTATCATATTTTTCTCAGTGAAGATGTACGGGACGAACACCCCTTTAATTTCTCTCAGCTTACTACCGAAAGTAATGTGAGATTCCCCACAATGACCACCACGTTTTACTGCAAGTCAGATCAATCGGGTAAGATTTAAATACGACAAATATAAATGCTAAAACCGTTTTCATTTGGCGATGTATTGTAGTACAAACATTAGGCTAAAGCCTACAACCGAGGTGGCCAGTGTTAACTTTCGTTTCCAATTTCATCTACGTCATAATATATTAACATCCAAATTAGAACCACAAGCAATCTAGGATAGATGTTTTGAAATTCGTTGTCTGTCCTTCTTTACAAAATGTAGCCAACATAACTGAAAACCTGGCGTTGCCAAGTATTCAAGTACAAAGATCGTAAATTCCGAGCACTAGTTATATCTACGTAAGCACAGCAGCATTAGTCAGTCACTTTATTTACCTGCAAACTCGGGTGGCATTTAAGATCAAGAAGTTTCTTCAAAGCTCCTGCATGGCCCTTGTTGACAGCAACGTGCATTGGTGTTTGCCTTCTTTTGTTTCTTGCATTCAAATCTGTGCCAGCATGTGCAAGAAGTTCAATGACGATAATTTCATCGCTGAAGGTCGCATGATGAATGGCTCGGTCTCCATCCTTGTCCTAATATGAAAAAGAGAAACTGTGAGCGATCTCATCTAGCGCTAACTATGTAATGCACATTCCTATTCAATCAGTGTCTGTATTCAATAAGATGCTGAGAGAATGCCCATTTAACACATACAATGTTTATGGTAAACAAGTCCGTTGCAAGTAAATGATAAAGGGGGATTAAACATCGCAGGCCTAGTAAATACTTAAGGCTAAGACGTGTACGGAAAATGATTAGATAGATTGTTTGAACTAGATGTAAGCTGTCGTATTCATCTACCAAGAGTGACGCCAGGCCCCGGAAAACCCCTTAGACACGGAATCCATGCTCCACAGTTCCGTAATAACATACAGCAAAGACAAACTACCGTGCATCCTCGTTTAACGGTCGGTCACGCATTGCAAATGGTCAACTGTTTGTGAAGACGGTGTCTTTAGCTGATAAAATGCATGTTTGAATGAGTTTGTCCCCTTCTCTATTTTACCCAAGTGCATGACAGAGACAGTATTTACCCCAGACTTTGCAGGAAATGTAATTTTGGCAACTCAAAACTTCATTCTCGCTTATCCGAATTTTTGGCTTGTTCCACGTTTAAGCTGTTCGGATAAACGAGGATGCACTGTATCAAAAAATTATTTTTCGGGCCCTGAGGTGGTTGTCGCACCTAACCAGCCTTGCTTGTGTTAACAGGAAAAACCTCGCACTAGCGAGGTAACAAGTACCTCCTTCTTTGCTGCGAATAAATTTTGTTTAGGTCATAAAAGTCATAAGCCACAACGAAAACGTGGCAAACAAAAATTCGAAATTAGTATTTCTCGGACAGAGCCCACAACAGATAACATATATTATGATAAATCACAATTGTACAGTAATGATTGTCGTTTGCTAATCACTGGCCAACAGAAACTATATTCTCTGATTTGACAACGTATATATAAAATTTTGACGTGTTAATTCCAAAAACGATCTCTAATTTGCCTCAAGTCATCAAGATCTCTCCCAATGCATAGGGCTTGGTGTTCTTTAATTTTTCAAAAGTAGATACACAAAGTATGATTCTGGTATTCAACTCGTCAAGAATGTCCTTGGTAACTCGTTAATTGCTACACCAAAAGCATCGCCTTTCCTTTAATTGTTAGCCATATTGACATTTCTCGGGACAACATGATTTCAGCAAACATAAGGTCAGTAAAGAAGAGATATCAGAGATGATGTGACGTCCATATGACGGCAGATTAGTACTGGTTTCTTCATCGTGAAACATGTTGTGCACTTCAGAAAATCACGAAAGAGAACTTAAAAATTCATCATTTAAAAACGTAATATTTGATTGGTTACACCATCACTCGGATCTAATGCGATGTTACCAAAGGAAGGAACTGGACTTCCCGATGGCTGGAGAAGACGTTTTGTTAGTCATACTAGTAAGCATCTACACAGTAAACTGCAGTATGAATGCATAAAACTATCTGGCACTTACCAAGGCGAAAATCGAAACACTATTACAATCGAATTGATGTATTTTCCCCTTGCCCACCGTTGGGGTTAGACTCCAGTTACCAAGAACTTTGTCCCACGCCAAATTTTTTAGTATATTTCATCTCGGCAGACATAGGTGTTTTCATACGTATTTGTCAAGAGTGGACTATTACCACAATTCCTGCACTGAGAAAAAGCCATTGGGATTCGAACTCGCAACCACTTAAACTCAAAAATCGGCACTCAAAAGCATACATTAAAGAACATAAAAGGTTTTATGAACATCTCACTACAATTCTGCCAACTAAACAGCTACTTCCAGGCCTTCAACAGCAAAAAGTACATAACCTAGTGTTTACTGTCAAAACCTCGACCTCCTCTTGACTCTTGAGACGAGGTCTATGATGACAAATCTACAATACTGCTCTAAAATAGTCAGACAATCTTTTACAAAATGTCCAAAAACTTCTACGAAACACTTAATATAATAAGACTAAGTCAAAGAAACTCATATCTTATGGCACAACTACCTGTATCTCCAAGTCGGCACCATTGCGAATCAATTTACGTACTACTTCCACGTGACCATTCTGACTTGCAGCCTGTAAAGCGGTGTGCCCAGCAAAAGCACCATTCACCTAATAGTAGCATATAAAAGACACAATAAACTTATTGAATACAAAGAATAAATACAACACTATTTTTCATGCTATTAAATTGCAGAGGGACACACAAGGCAACGATAATAAAAGGAGGGTAAGTAAAAACAATTTGTGATGGACATGACAGGCTATGTTGCTTCTCAATTCATAATTCCTAGGAACACTTCTGGTAATGAAGCATGCTAGTTTATAACTGAGAAAATAACCATCGATCTCTTTAATACATCCATCATCTAGTGTACACAATAATAAGAGGACACAACAAGCCCAGTGAAGGCACCAACAGCCACCATCCATTCAATTAGCCCCTGTGAGACCAAAACCAGCTCCTAGTTATTTACAATTTAACAGATACATTAGCTAGTTAAGGCTAATATATGAAAACCATCACGATAACCTAAGCAAAAGTTTTTGAAGTCACAAAAAATAACCTACACTGACCGATGCCTCTTTGCCTGCTACTAATTCCTCCACCTTCTGCACATCCCCTTCTGCAGCGGCCTTCACAAGTTCTTCGGTTGGATCTCGAGAGATACTAGTCTCAAACAACTTCTTCAATAAAGATGACACTTGTTCTGGTAAAAGAGAACAGAACCTGTTAAGATGAGTCTGAACATGCAACACAAAAATTGGAAAAAGACTTTCATTACCAAATGTGCAAAATATAAAAATACAAAAAACATGACAAAACTTAATGAAACAATATTTGTTGGTGAGAGCGCTCCATAAATTCTCACGTTTTATGCTACGAAATGCAAAATTCACTACCATCAAGCACATAAACAAACATTTGCTATGATAAATTTTTCCTATGTGTACCTCGTAATACAAGCAAATTATTCGAGTATCATAAAGTACCTCTTCATGATCCACGTTCACATTACTAAAATCATTACGTACCGTTCGACGAAGAAGCTGTTGCTCCTTCACTGTTGAAAGGTGATACACATCCAGGATTGAAGGTCCAGCTTGCTCCACTAACATCGACCTACACAGCAACCACAGATCTGTTATACCTTTGGCAAAAACGTCTAGAGAAAACAAATCTTGCAGACGTGGGTTTAAACGCTAAAATTCACAAAGGCATAGTGAATTGTTTTTGGTCATATCCTCTGTTACGAACATGAAAGGTTTCTCCATCCCTTCTCAGTTGCTGTAGCTTCGTTGAGAGAAGCAAACCAACCGAGTCGGTAGCTTTTAACAAACGGATCCAAAATATCGCAAATACAGAATTAATAATAACATCATTGATTAATAACATCAATTAATCATTTATTGATTCATGTGTTTACTCACTAAAGCAAAGAAAATTACAAAATACAAACGATAACACAAACAAATGTTTATAACATCGGGGACCAAATATGCCATCGTCCTTGGTCAAACATGTACCATAAAATACACGTCAACGGCCCACGGTCGATATTCTGTTTGTTTTAGCACTGTTAGTGGCGTACGCGGGTCCCTATTTGTCTGAGGCGGCAATACTTTGCTTTGGAGGCGGATAGTGATCCCCTTTTTACTATTCTGTTCTTCCAGCCCATTTCATACTGGTAGAGTATAATGTAACATTTATTTGTTATTTACATAGAGCCTACCACTGTACTTAAAACATTTATTTAAAATTAGCTATAATACACTAGAGAGTGAAAAACAAAGAGATAGTCAACTTAAAAGAACTATAAACCGTTCGGCAGTTGCAAAACAAAAATCTTCTAACACAACTTAGTTTCCTGCGACTCAAAAAAATACAAACTGTTGCTACCTTCTAATAACAAAAATTTAACACAGACACTGAAAAAGACACTACTTGTCTTAGACCCTAATAAGTACGTAACCAATCGTAAATACTGTTGATTCTAAAGTAGTCTATTAACTCTCATAAGATATCTAAATAAAGGCATTTGGGAACCAACAAGAAACCACTAGGTACTGTTATTCCTACAAGGCAACAAGTGTATAGAATATTATACATATTGACATCACTGGTGTGTGCATAGCTAT
This sequence comes from Chironex yamaguchii, assembly GCA_024741275.1. NCBI lineage: Eukaryota > Metazoa > Cnidaria > Cubozoa > Chirodropida > Chirodropidae > Chironex > Chironex yamaguchii. Next base: position 7,968 of record JANTCA010056216.1, read on the forward strand.
GAAATAGCTCGTAAACCTACGTGGAAAACACAAAAATAAACTGTTTACAGGGTATAAAACAATTTTAAAATTCCTTTTTTACAATGGGATTGTAAAATCCGATTTAAAGAATGTTCCTATTTTTGTGTTGTTTTGCAAAGGTAGCGACAATCAATTCCTTATCAAGAGGCTTTGCCCTCCCCAAATTGAAGAGTTTAAAAGCAGGGCGTTTTGATACAGCGTACTATCCGCGTAGGTACTAATTATAACTCTCTTGGTAAAAACAAATTGACAAATGAAATTACATGCAAATGCCGGATGCTTTTTCACCTAATATTTGACAAACCTAGCCAAAACTCAAATAAAATACAAAAGTGCAGAGATGGTCTTTGATTCCCATGCCGGTGGGATAATCTCACTGTCCAAATGTTTGAGTTAAAAACGATCCTTGGAAGCTGTGATACAACCCCCTACTCAAATTTCACCTTTCTTTGCCAGATTGAAGAACAACGGAGACTGAATACCAGGGGTTTTTTCGAAGTCAAAAGTTCTCCCTAACATGCAGCTCCAGCAAGATTAAAAGTTAGTTACTGCAGCGTGTCTGAAAGCATCTTGGTCAGAAAACAATGCTAGGTTTACGAGGAATTAAGTATCTTTTCAAATCATCAAGAACATTGTATGTAGTCAATTTGCTGCCATCATCAACTGTCATTCATAAAACTGCGTGACAATGCAGCGAGTTCCTTGTCACGTTTTTGGCATGTAATCTCATGAACGAGCTACTTTGGCAGGCAAAAGCTCTATCTTCGAGTTGTTTTCTTTTAGAAGAGGACAATTAAGGAGAAACGTATCTACAATGCGTTTGTTTTGAAAATCGTGCGTTTAGTTTTTCTAGTACCGTACTTAATTGTATCTTCACATTTTACTTCGGCCTTTTCTAAATTGGTGTCGTTCGTTCTTCTCTCACAATACTGCATAATGCTTCCAAAATTGTTGAGGAACCCATTTTGAAAGTGTCCAAAACAAAATGACTAACGAAGAAAGTGATGAAGAATATACTGTTAGTCGTTAGTTCCATATGTTGAAATACGATTAAATATCCAAACAGCTATCAAAGTTTTCTCGTGTTATGGTTTAGTATTAGACAATGCGAGCGCCTCTGTCGACCCTTTTAATCACTAACATCGCATTATCCTTGCTTAAGAGTAATAACTCGACTCCCCAATGCGTAATTTACTCCATACGTTATAAATCTGATCTTATTAGAAGCAGTAATAGCAAAAGTTAATCTGATTTAGACATACCTTTAAATCACCATCATGGTATATTTGCTGAATTCTTCCGACTTTACCCAAAGTCTCAAAACGAAAGATACACTAAAAGTTACGGAACTTTACAATTTAGAAGGCAAAGATCTTTATCTACTTTATTACTCTAAACTAACGCTCCATTTTTATAAATACACCCTACAACAGATGTCCCACTAATTAAGAGGAAAATGCGACATAAAGGGTCCATAAAATTCTCTCCAAACTATAATTTGTAATGTTCTTTTCATACACCACGTCCTGTATATCACCGAAATACACAAATGTGATAAATCTGTACATGCAACAGAGATCTTAAAATCGATTTTTTGTTTACCATACTCGTTATCGAGCGTAGCTGCTTCCCATGCCAGGGTTAGGGAATTTTACTAGGACGTGACCTCTTTATGAGAGTGGGCTATGGTAAGTTGTTTGTGTGGGTTAGAACTCACAACCTCTGGCTTAAATATATATATTTCTGTTTTGTATAGAGCTCAATCATCCATCTTAATTAAACCGTTTTGCAAAGAATGTGAGACATGAAACATCTTAGGTTACATGTGCTCAATACTGGACTAAGCATAATCCCTACACACAATAAGACACGTGGGTCATTTCGATATCGTATTATGATAATTAAACTTACCGAAAGCATGGCCTCGGTCCATTCTCCATGACCCCTTTGCAACATCTTGACTCGGTCAACGTCGTTTGAAATCTGTACAACAGCTCCAACGCGAAATGCCATATCTCTTGACGCCAGATTGCCAGTGAATGTGTTAGCCGCATTTGCTACGTTGGTACTTCCAAGCAGATACTCGTTGGACATGTTTGGTCCACTACGTCCTGGTGGTGAGGTTCCACCTACTTTGGTCAGTACGGTTGGATTAAAAGTCCATCTAGGGGAAAATTTAAGTCCAAATACTCCTTATGTTGTATAGCCGATGAAGTAGTTAGGCACAAATAATCACAGAATGAATACCTCAGGATGGTAGCACTGCGGTTCGAGTCAACCTCCAAACATATCACACGACGTGTCGCGAGAGTCGCAAGAAAAGGACGACATGAGTTCACAAGGACTGCAATGCATAGCTTAAGATTATTGTTTGGCTACTCAGCGGCCGTCTTGTATTAGACGTATTGACTTGTACTTTTCAAGGCTTACCAGTGTATCTCTCGTTTAAAAATTCCCTTTCTTAGAAAACAATTACAGGCATATTTTCAGGGTTGCACTAAACGTAAGTCATTGGAGGCCGAAGAGAAGGCTACGCAAAAGGAGGTAAATGACGTGCAAAGTTACTTTTATTCGCCTGTTCTTAAATTGAAGACTTAATACAGACTCATCAGCTGATGATGCCTTTGCTTTGTGGGTTCCCAAAAGAAACACAAAAACGACTACCCATCTTACTCATAAGCAATTATAAAGGATCTTAAAACACACTTGACGTGATATTATCCCAATAGTCTCGTTAGCATAAATGCGGGAGCTATCAGGATGTCACTTTCAGTCAACATGGTGCTATCATTTTCAACATTTATATACACTGTATAGATCCTGCGGTTACCTCAACCTCTCAAAGACAAGCCCTTCTATACAAAAGCATACAAACACAAATTAGGAAACTAACATCAACTAAAGAATAGGATATTTATAACTACCTGTTGCCACTCGGATACGAGACTACAACGTCATTGTCTTCGTCAAATCCAACGATAATCCCATTAGTACAAAGTGCCTAGAATAATAAGAAATAGGTAATCAACATAGTAAATTACAGCAGCTCACGCTCCTTCTGCTAAAAACTTTTTAAAATCGCCAAACCAGTTGGCCAAATACAGAGTACCACAGGGTCTACAACCTTAATTGTTTGTCATAAAAATTGGTGATCCCGAGACTTTTGTCAAAATATTTTACATGCAAATTTGTGCTGATGGTCATGCCTTGTAAAACAATATTAACATACAAGACGCTCCGTCAGTTGGCATGGCAAACGTTGGGAAACAAGTAGAGTTAATATAAATTTGAAACAGCGAAACGTTGCTTTTTGGTACGGCCAAATACGCTGTACTTTAAAAATGACTTACCTATAAGAATCAGAAAAAATTTCAGGCCACGTTAGACTTTAATTTTAAAGAGTGCTACGACTACTATTGACCAAACAAAGTCCATAACAATGGGTTTTTTTCCTAACGGTTTTTTCCGATCTGTCATAAACCCCGTCCTATGTTCCCTTAAGCAATCACAACTTTATTTCTTTTATCACACTGATCCAACCCCATCCACTTCCTGTTCTCGTCTCGCAAAGCAGGATGGAAGGAGATATAAAATAAGGACGAGGGCTGACTGGAAACACTCTTTCTCCCCACGCAGACAATAATGGTACACTTCATGACCGAAAAGCCTAAAACACCAACAGTAGCAAAAGAGATTATTATTTATTATGTACCCTGTTCCGTAATAAGAAGTAATACTGAAATAAAAAATCATGTTCATTTAACTGTATTACGGTGACAAATATCCCCTATTGTACCACTAAGACAGTGACTAGTGGCATAGAGGGGACAATGGTATAATATTATTAACACTATGTGGAAAGAAGACAACAGAAGACATGATGTGTAAGTTAAGCTGCCAAATGTAATTACTACATATTTTAATTTATCATATAGGTGACATTTTCATATGAATTCAATAGACATGCATCCCAGCAGTAGGTTCATCAAGGGCCAATGTTCGATGCCTTTACACCTTTTCATAATATGTTATCCTGCAAGATTTGAACAAGTTATTATAGGGACAAATCATCGACTAATATTATCTAGTGTAAAAGAGATTAAATACTGGAGTTAATGTGTAAATGGTCTGGGTGTGTCCTCGTTAGCACGTAGAATGTATTTGGTATTATATAAATGTTCTAACGATTATCTTGTGGTACACAAAATTCTTGACATAAATGTCAAATTATCTAGGACATTAAGCTTCCTCACCTCATACATTCCATACGTCCAACCCCCATGACCATGCTGCATAGATTGCACCACTTCAACGTCTAAATCAACTTTAACTTGTTCACCAATGTCCCAAGACAACCTTGTATTTGTAGGCCCAAATGACTCTCCTAACAACGGGAGGTGATCACGATAAACAGATTGTCCTTTTGCGTCACTTATCACTTTCAAATCCACCTTGGGAAACAAATTGTAAGAAACAATTCATCAACGTAAAGTGCCATGGTGGGTTACTTAAAGAAAAAAGACAAGAGGGGGTACTGGCAGCGGATCCTTAAAAAATTTTACTTCGTACATACACAGACATGAAATAAGTATCAAAAATATAATATGGTGACTCGTATTGCTATTTTCATCAAACTGATTTAAGATTATAACGACATACTATGTTTCTGAATGTTGGCATTCAGAAACACCACAGAGAAGCTTACAGTGCTCTTCTTCCAAGCACGAGTATCACTCAGAAATTTTGTTGTGATTCTCGCAGCCACGAGGAGGACGTTGTTTAAGTTTGGGATGTGTTAGTTTCCTATCTTTCACTTGGTAATATTCACAACTCAAAATAAGTTGTTTGCAAAGACGTCACTTCAGTCAACAAGGCTGCAAAATGAGGTATTTATTGCTTACCAAGTGTTGCAACAGAAAAAAGTGCCCTAACGCTAATTTGAATCATAAACTTGGTAAAGTTTAGCATAGTGAAAGCAGGAGATAAAATATAAGGATTTCTCTAAGGAGATAAAATATAAGTATTCGACTTAGCTATTTTAAAATATCTGCTTAAAATAATTGTTTAAAGCTACAGCAGAAGAAATCATGATTCCCAAGGATAAAATTATACTCTCATTTGTTTACTAGGAGATTATCAGGCATGTCAATCTTAAATGTAAACGGACCAGCTAGCAGGGGCATGCTGCAAGAATGATAATGCTTAGTTCCACAGTACCATTTTTAGAAAGCATATATCAACAAACATTGTCTTGATTAAGATAACCCGTTAAAACAGTTTTTACAAATTATGGATCATCGACCTAGTGTGTGGTTTTGGAACATGCAACAATACAAGAAATCCCCATTCTTTCAATGATCTCAGATTCGTACATAAGGATAATAATGACTTTAACAACAATACACTCACCATTCCCTGAAAACCAACTCGATATAAGTTTTTAGCTCCACCATCCCAAACAACATATGCTGCACTCTTGGGACTAGAGGCACTCCAGTCTTGCACCTCTGTCACTTTTCCTCTTCTACCTGGCTCTCCTATGGTTATTCAAACATGTTAACTAAATAAGCACAAGCAGACCTTGAATTTTCATAACTCATTGGATGGAGAAACTTTTCATCAATCAAAGATAACACAATTATTAAGAAAGATATTGTCATATCTAAAGCTACTAAATCTAGTGTGAATTCCTCCTAAACTGTTAGCATAAATTGGTATACATTATCATTACCAAATACTATAATCAAAAATAGAAATAACCTCCTCTATTCTCTCACATCCTGCAGTTTTCTCCCTCGCATGGAACTCATTTGTATGTGCTGCATACTATTCTCCTTTACTTTTTTCTTCTCTCTCTTTGTCACCAGCATTCAGCAAAGCATTAGTAACAAAATGCAAACTGGTGTAAACAATGAAACAATTGGTTTGGCTGTAAAGTCCTCCCAAACTATAAGCTATTTTAGAAATTGGATTGGAAAAAACTTACCATCTTGATACTCCCACTGCCAGTCAACTCCTCGTACTACTCTGGCTCCAGGATATAATCCCCTGATGGGCATTTTCTTACCCTTTCTCCTTGGCTCCATCAATGTTCTATAACCAATAGAATACTTGTTGATTTTTACAATTATGCACAATTACATCTTTATGGCAAAGTACTTAGTACTCAAATAAAATTACAGCATATTCAAAATAATAAAAACCCCTTTATAAGGAAGCCCATGGACATACATTTTTTTCATTGGTCTTCACTGGTGGGTCTTCTTTTGCAATTGAATAATAAAGTAATGTAAATGCAATGGGCTTGCTTGTTGAATAATAATTAACATAGTATAGTCAAGTTTAAACACCTCTCCTAATCAATAATGACAAAAACATTCCAACAACACATCCTGAATGTAAATAGACACTAAAAGTGTAGTGAGTCCATAAATGAGAGAATATACAAAAAAGGTTCATGCTTTATGTGTGTGCACTTTGAATCTTTTAAAACAATAATAATTAAATACTATTGAAACAATATTAAAATTCAATATTAAATCAATATATTTATATCATTGTATCATTGTCTTAAATATGAAACTCTGGTCCACTCATGCTACATGAATACAAGGAGGTGATATTCAAATTCCATACAACCTTCAAATTATCTGGTTTATGCAGAAATTTTTTTTTAATGAAGTAAATTAAGTTATGGGCTTATAGAGGAAGGAACATGTTTAAAGAGGTACTTGTGAGGCTTTGATGGGCTTACACATGGACTTTATGATATATAACTAACATCTAATGGCCCAGTTACACAAAAGGGTATGAGATAAGCATATCTTCAAAATCTACTATCAGAACGGTTTTTGGCTTGTCAGATTGTTTCCCATATCAGGTTATAAGATGTATCCTTTCGTAACTTCTTTTAAATTTAGGCCTCAACTGGATTCTAATGAATAATATATCATTAGGCTCAGGTGTTTGCAGCAACACTTCTGACCATATTGCTGTGTTGTCCTATGCAGATATCATATAAAGCATTTTGCCAAAACCTCAAGGATTGTATCTCATCATGTGGAAGAAAACCTAGTTTGTGAACAACACAGTCAAAAACAAAAGTGCTTCACTTCCATCTTGCATTACTACTAAGCCTCTCAGTTACTGATACTACATAGAAATCACAAACACATTCCATTACCTCTGCTCTGTAACCAGCTGTATCCATCAAATGGCTCCAATAATATTTATAGTTACATTGTCAAAGCCTATGTTGACATTAACCAAATGAAGAAACATGTGTTTTCCCACAAAGATTGTGCTACATTGATTTTGTATGCTTCTGAACTATCAAAACAGACCCTGAGTAAACTATGTTCCCTTGAGTGCTTTTAGTTGTACCAATTAAGATTTATACTCAGTGTATTACTGCTTGAACACCTTGGAAACATATGTAATTAGGACGTTTGTTACAACTGATGTCTTGTAAAATCAATGATACATGCCTGTTGCCTAACGTGTCTCAGGCATGTGGCTTGTGTGCCTTAACCATGTCTCTGCCATTCCAAGGGCAGAATCGTAAACCTTTGATCCAGAATTGCACAAAAACAGCACCTTAGTGTACCTGGGTCAGTATGGCTCGGAATGACTGGGCTCTCTTAAACACTCATATAGTTCTGTAAATTAGAGCAATAATACCAATAATATCATCGTGAATCTGGAATCTGACAATCATGGTGGTGTTAATTCAGGGTCAGAATACAACAGTCCAACTTTAAGTTATACAGCCTTAAGTTTAACTGTAAATTCAAAACAAGGAAAACATTAATAAAGAATCTTAAAGTACAAAATTTCCATCTATTATCCATTTGAGTTACTATACGTGTTATGTACTGACACATTTTTCCAGTCAGGAAACATACATTTTGTGTTATCATACCTTTTTCCTCGATCACTACAAATCCTATGAAATCTGTGGCGCAGGTGGTGCTTATCACCATGGTAACAGTTAGAACAAAGATCATAATTTGGACAATCAGCGCACTTCCATCTTATTCCAAATATTGGTTGCATCCTACAGCCATCACACATTGATCCCTCGTGTTTTACTCCTATAAAAAATAGACCAAGGCCATGTAAAAACGATTCTTATTCTACTATGATAGTTGCAATGACAAGAAGATTTATATAAGGAACAAATTTAGGTTGAACAGTTTGAAAAGAATAACCAGTTACATTGAATACCACAATTCCACCATTGAAGATAATAAAGAACTAATTCGGCATAGATGTGGTCAACTTTCGAGTGAAACTTTATTGACCATATGACTATGCCGACAACATGCCTTTTGAATGACTTGACCACTTCAGTTTCAAGAAATTCCCCTTACTATACACCATTTAACAATAACTGCTATGGTAATTGATCAAGTGCTAGAAGTGCTGCTTTTAGCATTCATGTTGCCAATGTCCTACAATAAACAAGGGATTTCTCAGATGCTGGCACAAAGCAACCATTTAATTGCACATTAGAAATTCCAGTTAAGTGCTATCCTCAAAATGGAGCATTAAAATACAACTGTAATGGTTCAAAAAATTCCAAACCCCAACATAGATGGCATGTGGGTTAGTATGAACATTACACAAATAAGGGTGTAATTAAGACTTACAACATTATAATAATTAGACTCATTATAAACAATTTATTAACAAGCTGAATAGGTAACAAAGACACATAAAACCATGTTTTAAGATATGGAAACATCAAATTCTGTTTAAGCACGTCAATCCATAAGAGTGAGAAATGAAATATTATCAAAAAGGGTACAGATGCACTTGAAACACAGTGCCTACACCAATTCAAAGTGAAAGAAAAAACCAACATAAGTTTTATTACCCTCACAACCATGATGTTCAAACAAAAACTATTTTGGAGCTTCAAACAGTCAAAATACTCCAATGATGATAAGTTACAACCTGTTTGTGCTGATCAACTAAACACGTTCCAACTGTGGAATGGCGTATCAAAGGGCTCCAACTGGCAACACTGCTCCTTTATGTGTACCTTAGCAACCTATCCTATGCAAAGGTCCCTTATGTATGTGTAAATGATGATTACAACTACAATGACTGCTAGACTGAAAAAACACAGCCATGATGTAGGCACAGAAGCTAAAAGCTGTCATTCATGACATAAGTAACTACTGAACCCAAAACAAGAAACAACACCTAAATTCAAATTAACCTTTAAATTTTAAGAGTGCTCGGTATCATGTGTATGTGTTTGGG
>JANTCA010056227.1:0-17258 GCA_024741275.1 Chironex yamaguchii
TCCATGTCTATTGTGCAAGAATTCCTTATAGGAAAGAAATTTTGGAGCTAAAAAAATAAGGACATCTTTGAAAAAAAATAGGTATTCAGTGAATACTTTGAATACCCCTCAGCGCCGCCCCTGTACTATACTATACTATAATTATGCCTTATCCCCATATAATTTATGCCTTTACATTTGGTACAAAATCCTTTACAGTTTATGCCAAACAGTTTTCTAAAATACATCACGGGCCTTACCAAGTTTATGACATAGTCTTTTAAATTACTACTTACCTTTTCTGACATGAATTCGCAAAGTGAATCTCCATAACAGTCTTCTGGTACACGAAGTTCGGCTGCTATGCATAATCCTAGAATAAATATTGATATTTGTCAACCATTGCGTCTTTTAATGCCTCTATCATAGACCGTTTCTGTCACACATTTATATACACGCATTATGCCTTTCCCTCTTCAGAGTATGTAATATTAACTGCATAATTTTCAAGTCCTCAAATGAAAGGGATTGTCGTTATAGTATCTTATTTTGTATTCCTTTGTTTTGTTATGGTATTTTGCAAGCCTTACTGGGAATGGCGTGCGATCGCTCTCGCGCGCATTTCTTTCCCTATAAGTGCGAGTTATCGCATGCCTTGATCTGGCATTAGCGAGGTTTTTTTTACCGGAAACCTTTCAAGCGCCTATCATTTGTCCTTTGATAATCACCAATTCCATCTTGTTGCATGCTTTCCGTTGCTTACAATTCGTGTATTCAATTGAGCTCATTATCAGTTATAAAGTGTCAATGGCTAATCGGTCTATGTGATTTTACCAGATTTTCAATTGCACACCATCGCACACCTGAAATGCTCAAGGAGCGCGATTTACCACACACCAAACTTTTTCCCAGTATAGCAAAATTTGCTAATTTTTGGTTTCCTCTGTTCCTTTACATAGTATTGTATCATATGCTGTACGTATTGTTTCATGACGGTTTTCTTGTTTTCTAGTTTGTATATAAGCGAGTTAAATCCGTTTTTTCGAGGATAGTCTATCGTGGCATGAAACTGTCTGTACCATAACTACACGGTGCCGTGCAAGCAATTTTTTTGGGGTGCGAGGGACGGGAACCGTTGAACACCATCCCTCTCTCCCACCTTAGAGAGCATGTAAAACTGGCTATTTCCGCCCACTTCGTCATAGAGTGCAACCACGTTTTGCAATGGATTCTTGAAATTACTAAGGAGACATAAGATACTTATTATCAATCGTGGGGTATTTTACACCAAGTGTCCCAGGGTTCATCAAGGAGATTTTTAACATTCACCGTGCTAAAAAGACTGGAAACCCCCGTCTCTAATTACAAAGGCGGATAACAATCTACTGACTATTGATAATAATAGAGTTAACATAAAATGAATTTGACATGCACAGTAACAAAGTACATCTTGTAGTGATAAATAGGGGTTAATCAGTGTTATTTTAAATGTACACAGGGTCCACTAATATGCACTGTGTTATTACTAGGCCGCATTGTCCATCAATGAATTAGTAGTATTGCAAATCATCCTTGGTGAACTTTCTCAAAAGTCGTTTTTGGGAGAATCAAAGCTCGCAGGAAATGTAGGAGATAGGAAAAGCGAAAATAGAATCCTGATTGTCTGACTAATATTGTGAATGACTACTCACTATGTGCTAAAAATAGACCTAATTGTTTCTCTCGGATTTTGGATTACAATGAATAGGGTAACGATTCAGCACCAGTAGGCCAAATCAATCATTATCGCGTATGCAGATTGGCAGATTATAGTATATATATCTAGGTACATTACCTTCTTTTATTTCTATGCCACTTATTTCCAGCACTTTAAATTTGGTTTCTTCGTCGTCCACATTTGAAAGGACAATCACTAAAATACAAGAACAAACACTCTGGAAAGGATTAACCATCCTGCAATGCTTTCGTGGGCGTCGACGATGTCTTAAAAGGAAATCGTATTGGTATTATGTAACCAGTTTTCATAATAGTTCTTGGCTATCTATCCAGAAAACATTAGGACAACAACGGGTATAAATTTTAATCAAAAATTTTATCTTCTTTGGCATAATGTTCAGGCAGTTTGTATTACCAAAATAGTTTAAGGACTGAATGAAAGAGTAATTGAACTTGGAAATCTGTAAGACATAAAGTCAAGCGAATAGGAGAGTAGAAATCGATTTTTATGCAAAGCATGAGTACATTTTGGCCCTTGACATCGCCCTCTTATTGCCCTTTCAAACGCTTTTGATTTACCCCCTCCCCCGTCGGAGTATACGCACTTTTTGATGACCCCAGTGGTAAATTCTTTCATAGAGAAAGTCAGTGTCGAGTCTAGGGGCTTCGGTCTATGGAACTACGACGCTTCTCACTTGATTGGACTGGCACACGCAAGTGATATATAAGGTGCTTCCTTGCGATACTGTGACACTCGTCCAGAGAAGAAAGGGCAATATTACGTCGAAGAGTTACAATGATCAGTTGGTGAATTGTATCCTAATAGCTGTTGATAAAGTCGTAGTTTTGAATCCCAGTGCTGGTACGCTAGAGAGAAGCAAAATTCTTGCCTCAAGCGTATTGTTTTTCGCCTTATTAATTGGCAGTTTTAGCTTAAAATGCCTTTCAACAAAGCCAGGAACTGCGCTCCTCCGTTTTGATTTTGCCTTTATGTTCTTTGTTAAACCAATTTATGCTCCTTCTTGCATGGTATGTTTGTAGCAGAGGGTTAACTTACCTGCAGTGATCTCAGAAAACCAACCAGCCTTGATCAATGGTGCTCCACATATTTCTTCAATAAGAACTGCTAGATTCATTTGCCTTACAACTATACCTAGGACAACGGCTTTCTTTTGTTCCTTTTGGTAAATCAATCCTTCCAGGTGCACATTATCTTTTCCAAATAATAATGGCTGTCCGGATACTCTGTATAACACGTATATAATATAAAAAGAACATTTTTAATCGTTTTGACTGATGTCATAGTTTATTTCTAACTGTGACATGAAGAACATACTATATATATTTCCTGAAATATACGTCTCTGCTAAATAGACTCCCTCTACGATAAACGCCCACCTTTGGTGTGGGATTTAAGGTTGACTCCTTAGTACGTAATTTGCGTCTCAAGTAAGGACCCAACTCAACAAGACACTCGAACGTCGATATCTAAGGTATTTTGAAGGGACAATGAGTATCTTCATGACAAAAAACGTGTTTGACCGTAAATGATGATGGAAAATCGTCTCGTGTTTGAAACATGGATAGTCACACGGTGCTGAGCAAAATCATTTACACTTGCTACTTCCATTCCTAGGTAATCGTAGACCGATGGGATGGAAGCAGATAATGAACTATTTTTAATTGACGAAGATTTTGCAGATGGTGAAGTTTTGAAAACTAAGTCTGTTTGATGTACTTTTATTTTTCAAGTCAAACAGTTTTTAAATGGACACTAAATAACCGCTTTTCCTCGCTTTATAGAAAGGTGTGCAGTTCACTTTTTTGGCTTATGTCTTCTTGGACAACTAAAGGGCAAAAGACGTCCCGCTAATGTCGATATGTCTTCGGATTCGTTTATCTGATTGTTCTAAGAATGTGCGTCACCTAATCTACTCAGTAACTTGTTCGTTAAATATTTCTTGGCTAGGTTCTATCCATTCATAGCTCAAATCATTCTAGTGAACCATTTAGATGTTATAGTATTCTTTAAAGTATCATTGCTGACTTTTTGCTCCTTTTTGTCGTTGAATTGTCAAGCAGTAATGCTTCGTAAATATTTTAGTTTTCGAGTTACTATTTCAATTTTTCACCAGTGGTATAGTTTTAAGCAACTTCTTACCTAAGTGATTGTGTATCTTCAAATGTGGCTATAATTTTAAAATCTTTAATTCCGAAATCTTTTAAGGGTCCAAAAAACTCGACAATTGACAGGAATAGAGAATCTCCAGTTAACTCCTTGATGTCGGATAACGAAAATCCCTCTATAAGGCCCATGGCGGTGTACGTACTCCCTTCTTTTAAAATAGTGATGTACATTGTTATTGTCTTCAAGGTAACTGCAGTAGCTCCTGAAAACCTCCAGCTCCATTTATTAGTTTCTTGATCTTTGGTTCGCTCAACAGTCAGCTCGATATCTGCAATTTCTAGCAATCCACCTGCGAGTTTGAATGGCCCCTTGATAACACAAGTAACTTTTATGTATCTTCCGTGCCCCATTGTAAATTCTTTAAAGTCAATAAGACCTTTTTTGTCTGGAAATAGCTGATATGGTAACTCCGCTGCTATTTGAGGATCTAGACATTTCAACATGCTTGGCATGTCTGATTTAAACTGTTCCGGGTATGTGAATTCTAAACCTTTGCTCTTAATTTCTATTGAAATCGGTAATTCGTCAGGTATCTGACTTAGGGATACGTCAGGGTTACATTGTTTCATATTTGCTTTCATTGGAACCATAATCTTAACTGAAACACCACCTGGTATTTGCTTTGTTTCAGCTGACGTGAAGAAAGGTTGAAGTAGCTTGGAAAATGTATCATCTTCTATCATCACTATATCGTCCTGGGAAACGCAAATCAAATATTTTCTTTCAATTCTCCCAAGCAACGGAAGATCAGCAATAAAATCTTTATATGTTATAAATCTGTTAAGTTGATCAAGAACATTGTATGTCTCGGGGAGTTCAGCTATAACAGCCCCTCTCGGAGGCAACCCAGGTTTCCTGTCGATTATTAGGTATATTCTTGCACGTTCAAAGGCCTTAGTGCTTTCAATGTCTGCAACGGCGACTAATTGTATTGTTGATGCATCGGGTATTTCATTGTTCTTCTTCTTAATCGTAAATATTCCTTTGATTGTTGGATTTTCAAAGTTTATTGTTTCGTATGATGATGTATCATACCCGACATCTGCATTGGTAAGTTCTCCAAGCTGAACACCAAATAGTCCACTTATATCTTGCATCAGAACCATTTCTGTCTGAATGGTGAACGAAAACTTTTCCTCCTCAATTGATTTGCTTATCTTAATACCCGTATCGATTCCGTTGATTGATATGGTTCCCACCATTTCAATATTAAACTTAGAAAGACTTAGATCTAAATCAGTATAAGGTACTGAAAATTTGAGTTCTGCATCACCTATCACCAAGTATCCTGGATCCATAATTCGAATGGCATCTTTGCCATGGCAAGTGACTGTTAGAAGTTTTGACTCCTTCTCCACCTTTAATAAACCAAAGAAATAGCAATCTGGACAAATGAACTGTTGAGAGGCTTCGACGATCGCAAGGGATGGAAATAATGAGTCCAAAATCATCTTAAGTGATGGTTTTACTTTGCATGCTTTTTCGTCAATCGCTAAGCTCAATGTATTTTCTTCTGGAGTAGCTGTGATTTTACAGTCGGGAGAAAAGTCATATTGTTTCACACTTGCTGCGTCGGTTAAAAGTGTGTCAACTGGACTTGGTAGATTGCTTCTTTTTTCTAAAATAAGATTAACATGACATTGAAGTAATAATGACCAGAACGAACTCGAAAAGAAAGCAAGAAGTATTCTGAAAATGCGAGTGGTCTAAGTGCTCGATCTCCGATGAGAGGATCTTGAATCTGATGAATATGGTTCTAATGCTTCTTTTGACAAGACGCAGAGTGTGAAGAGAGATTTTTAAACGAAGAGATTTTTCGAATGTTTCATAATAGAAGGAAGAAATATCAATAAAAATTGAGGTAATATAGCATATCTTTTTAGCTCATCCAGTTAATTGTCGTTCATACTGGCAATGCAAGTACCGTATCTTATGCAAAAGAAGCTTCAGTGAGAACCAGGTAAAATTTACATAACAATATTCTTACCAATATAGCCTCTTGAAAGCAAATATACTCATCGCTCGAAGGCACATTTCTAACGTGAAATCATACTTCGCTGAAGACTTACTGTAGTTGCTAAACCATTATTGTCAGAGAGCTCCTGTAAAAGGACAAATTTGTGATAGTGTTGCACAACTTTGCCTTGCACGTATTTATGTTTCGCCAATGCACACTGCATCTTTCGAATAGAATACTTGTACCAGGATGTCTACATTCACTAACTCCTAATAATCCTGAGACACTGCATTTTTCAAATTGTGGGTGTATCATTTAACCCAGTCCTTCCGTACGTAATGTGGTACTATCAAAATTGTTATAGGGGAAAGGGATGGCGAGAGAAAGAATGACCAGCGAAAAAGGAGTTTTTGAACAGCTTTTCCCTAGCATTTCTGGAAGCTTTTTAAAGACTAAAGAAATATTGCAAGTTTGTAAACGTGAACTACCTTCGTAACAAGTAATTGACGCATTTAACAATGTTTTAGGACATCCATGTTTACGATGACACAGCTCTTCAAGCTCTGAGTGGCATGAAAACTTGCATTATCACTGAAATCTTTTGCTATTAGAGGCTGTTTCTCGCACTTTTGCTAGTTTGGGCTCATCCTCAGACTCTCAAACTGTTGACGAATTTGGTTGACTGCACTATCTATGCGATCCAAGGCCTCCACGAATACTTGTCTCAATTTGTTAGTGTCTAAAGGATGTCTGAAATTTCTATCTTCATGCTTTTTAGCATACTTTGGAACAGAAAAATATGGTGTCTCTTCCAATATGAAAATTTAAGTACATACATTCGAAGATAGCATAAGTAACTTAGGGGCTTAAGCAATTTTCCGTCTGCAAATCTTAACTTTTTATGTTACGTTTGCAAATTTTCAAGTGCTAACACTTTTGGGATTGCTTATTTGCAAAATGATGTTGTTAGACGTGGGGAGGTTTGTCACTGTGAGTAGCTTTCGATTCGGGCGAAGACCGCAAGAAGTTCTTCCGACTGGACTAGTACGACACGTATTGGTTTTTGTCATTTTGATTTATTTGTTTGATTTAGGCTATTATATCACTTAAAGCACATTCTACAAACCACTGGTGATGTAAGAGGCTACAGAGCTAATTTTTCTTTTGCTCAGTGTGACCTATTTAACCTTAAAACGTGGCCAAATCTAGAAGGATAAGACTGGTGCGGATCCAGGGCCTTTTGCAGGGAGGGGTCCACACATTTAATACTAAACCAAATTCCCCAGTAGGCACTGACGGAAAACTTCAAGAATTCAGTGTTTAAGTAGAAATATTGTGGACGTCTAACAATAATTCAGGTTAAGATGTCACTGACTGGAGAATTGGGTTTTTTAGGGGTCTAAACAATTTTAAAGTCAGAGAAGAGTGGACGGTTTGGACTCCATAGACCCTTCCCCTGGATCCGCGGGTGTAAGGACAGATAGCAGCTTTTATGGCTGTGGTGACAAATTCCAGGGATATATGCTTTTAAATCCGGAACGCCTTGTTCACGAGTCCATAGTATTTACTTTTTCAGAGTTTGGATTTCCGTATTTTGGATGACAAGCTCTAGCAAGCATCATAGGAAATAAATTAAATGTAACGAGTAGAAAAGTAGTAAGGCAGTGTCAAGAATGTTAAATTACAAATATTACTAGTGAATAGTTTTGAACTGCTTAGTAAGCATGTGTAGAACTAATTTTCAATTCCATAAGATAAATGACCAATTCAACCCAATCATTTGAACAAGAGAAGGTGCACATGATCTTAGCTACGGTTATCAATAGTCCCGTGTTCATTCAGGTATCAGGCGACTTCTCAACTGTTTGGTTCCACTGTCGTGGCTTCAGTTGACCAGGACACGACTTGGAGACAATTGGCAAGGTTTCCTCCAGGTGGACTTAAACCCGGAAGCTCAAGGTAAAATTAAGCAATATTATCTTTCAGTCAATCTTTCAAGAAAATAAAATAAATGTACATAAACTTAAAAGAGAATTTCATTTCAAACCTCGAAAATGGTTGTAATCTAGATGCTCAAGAAATGGGCCAATGTCCGCAAATAGTGCCTCTTGAGTACTAAGCATTAAATTGTGGTGTGGAGCTGCAAATGCTAAGGTCAGCAAGATTGTAGCCAATAATCCTCCATGCATTTTGAAACTAATAGTAGAAGACTCAGGGTTTTGTATCAACTATAAGGAAGAAAATAAAATCTGTTAGTACTTCAGTTGTGTATTTGCTGGAATTATTGGCGCTAATGTCCTTGGATTTAGAAATGTTCAACCCGAGGATCCTGGTTCGTATCTGTCTTGAGAGAACAAATCAAATTTGTAAAGAAGGTAGCCAAAAGTCAGTAATCCCAGGCGTACGAAATCATGACTCGGGAAGTTTCCAGAAGATAGACTATGGCTGTAATTTTCCAATTGGCTATTGTCTTTTCAGGGAAATTAAAACATTTTGAATGTAAACTCCGAATTTCACAACCACTCCCACTTGTAGGCGCTTGGGCTAATTTCCAACCCCCCTCCCCCCTGTCCTTTTTCACGTCCTTTGTAAATGGCTTCTTATTCTGATGTAAATTTGAACTGGCAGCCCCTACTTTGCAAGACGTCGTCTTGATCACTAGACTACTGTTCTCACTTAATTACCTTTAGTCATATTTAATAAGTACTTTCTTTGTCATATAATGTATTATGTCTCTTGCACGACTCCGAAAACTGCCGAAGCTTGATTAATATGCAGTGAGGAGAATCAATGCTCCTTACACATCGTTAGAGTATAGCTTTAATTGGAATACTTGTCTAAAATAGTTTTGCAGAAAATATGGCCATTAAAATTAACTTGTCTCCTGTTCAAAACATATTTCACGTCTTTGAGTAAACCAGTCTTGCTTTTTAATCAGAAATCTTTGGTACGCTTTTCCTTAATGATTCTACAACTTTAATTGACTTTAATTTATGATACCAGTACCTTGGCATACGACTTCTGTCTTATATTATTGCCTTCATGTATTCATGGTATAGTAGATGGATATGATAAATATATGTACCAAACATGTATTTAAAGAAAAATTAGGACTCTAGCCAAAACTGAAAAATATAGGACCAAACGTTAATTCTAGTTAAAATCCAATTATATTTATATTTTTTGACAACAAATTGATTACAGCATCACCATTCGACGGAGATATTTTTGGTCTTGGAAAAACTCACCTTTTTAAGGCTGGTTCTTTGGAGTTTTCTTTAAAATCGTGCATGACAACAGGACATGTTGCGTTAAATGATTAAGTGATTTGTCTGATCTTTCAGCCCGTGTTCCTTGTTTGTAAAGTCCAAGTAATTATTCTCCCCCAGTAAAACATTAATTTCTTATAAGGGTCACGTTTTTCTTGTGATATCTTGACTTCCAGTACGAGGCTATGTTTTACAGTCTTAGGGTAGTGGCAAAGTCTGTGATCACAAAATGATGCTCTGTCATAATGGTAGCAAGAAGACATCTTAAATGGAGTTTATTTTAGACTGGGCAGAAGGATTTGTGAAGAACAGCAGTAGCCTTATATCTTAGATCGAATACAACAGTTTAGTAAGCATTAGACAACACAGACAGAATCTTGGCTAGCTTACCAGATCAGTGAATCTGGTCGAAAGACTGCGCGATTCAACTAAAGTGGAACGTCGCTCTCTTTTAGAGCCGAATCAAGTGAAGTTAAATGTGGTCGACACCTCCAGGCTCTTTCATTTATTTTATCACACCTAACTCATCTGTTGCAGTCATACAAGTCAAGCATCGCACTTTTTATGCACTTTACCATTAGTTTCGCCTCATGAAGTCAGCGACCTTTGATTTCCACTTGGGTAGGTAAGGGCATATACTGTCTGAGACTCTGATGTAAAGCTCAGTGGTTCCATCTTTCGACCTTTTCTGTTCTTGCTTATTTGATTGTCCATGTGTTGGTGGCATTGCCCTCATTGTTTTATGTGTTCTTGCCCGTAAAACACGCTGACTGGTATAGCGAATGATTTTCGTAAACTTGAAACACGAAGGAAGTCGTCATGCAATATAAGCAGTTCTATTCCTACTGCGCAGCACTTTGAATTTTTTTTAAATTATGAACGTGAAAGTGCTCAAACACATCATCTCAGTGTTGGTTAAATTTTCTAAATCAGAAAGGAAAAATAAAAAATCAAGGACAATCACCACACGAATTGTGTGATATACTGTAGTAATATTTTTGTACTCCGAAACCTGTTTCGTTGCTTGGGACCATTTGACGTGTACGTGCCCATCCTTTCGGCGTTACATTATTATACCGGTAGCCAGCAATACACCCTCGGGTGTTTCCTTCTCTTAAACTCAATAGTGTAAATTTTTGCAGCTCGAGTACGACCGTGTAATTCAAAAGTCACGGATCGTTTGCCTTCTTATTATGGTGACTCAATATTTTTTTAAAAATCGCCTTGAAAATTTGCGACATTGCGCTAGAAACATACTTAAAAGCTTTTTTCGTCTTACTCTCCTCAGAGTATGAACGTCGGAAAGGAAAGTATATGGCAACCTATTTATACGAAACATGTAGCAAAACCAGCCAATCCTAGGCAAGAAAGAAAACAAAGAAAGGGAAAATGAAGAAACAAAACATTATTGGAACATTCCAGATGAAAAAAGGAACCACTTCTGCCTACAGAGTACTGGTTTTGTAGTTTTAATGTAGACAGACTCCAATACACTTAGATGAAAGGGCGATCTAGCTGTGCCAATTATCCGAAAATTTTCGTCCTTATACATTTTGGCGCATTCCGAATTTATTAGTAAATGTTGGCCTATGGCAGAATCGTATTTTTTGGCAGTTATTTTCGCTTTGCAAGCGCGGATGGCTGTTCTTTAGGAGGAATGTGTCTGAGGCATTTTAGTGTGGAAACAATTTGCTGACATTCCCAATCTTCTTTAACTTCATATGAATAAAAAAATACACTGAACGCGAGAACTCCTTTTAGCCCAATTACCCAAAACAAACACTTAAAAGCCTTAAATTGTACTACAGGGTAATTTTTAAGTCAGCAGTTCCATTTGTTCCATCATCGTGTCGAAATTATGTTAAGCCGTCCTTTTCGTAATCTCATGTCTAAAACTAAGTTCTAGTTTGTATTTCCAAGTCATTTTAATGAACACAATGCAATTTGTTATAAAGATGGCGAGTAATGTCATGAGCGACATGGCGTCATCAAGGCAGTGAATGTATGTGAAATGCCAAATTACTGTTTATCGACTTACTGTGGTTTGAATAAGGACTTGATAACTGAGAACAAGATCGATCTGTCTGAACCTTACTCAGATTGTTCTAATGGCTTCCTGGTAGGTACAAACTGTTACCCCTTGTGCTCGTGCACTCCACGACAGCCTAACAATTATACAAAATACATAGTCGGGTTTAATTTCTGCCTCTTTCTCTTAAGCTCTTAGATTAAGCGTCGGAAGAATGATGCTTGTAGATGTGACCACTATCTCTCCGTTTTCTACCTAAGACGTACATTTATCTGCAACATATGACTATTCAACAACGAATTTAATCTGGTCACGGACAACGAATTCAAAGCAATCATTGTACTTGCCTTTTTTGTTGCTTTTTTGTTGCTTTTTTGTTGTTGCTTTTGTCGTTTCGTTTTCCATTTTTAGAATAAGTTGCAAACACGGCCTGTATCTGCGCACGCAACTGTACATACCAACAACTGTAAAAGTGATCGTTCGTACTAGATTTTCCGTTGCACATGTTAGCTAACCAATTTAAGCTTTATATGTATTGTCCACCATGTTTGAGTCTCACGTATGAGCTTGTTGGCTGCAAATAGATTTTTATTTTTTACATTTGGCCATCCAGCGTGTATTTAACAAATGTAGTTTAGATGATATCCTCTATCTTTCCAAGAATATTTGTTTCTGAGCGTGATGTGGGACCACAATGCTGCGAGCAGTATTTATGAAGACAAGTATGATGAAGTGATTTTTTGCTTCGTTAATTCTTAAATTTACGGAAAAACTTTGGCAATGATCGTAGATTGAATTTTATGGCAAATATTCTTAACATTTCTGTAATTAGAAATTTGTCACAACCTCCACTTCAGCATGGTTGAATAGTAGTTCTTTGTCATAAATTTACCATAGCGCCAACAGCGGGATACAAACTTGTCTTTTTATTTTGTGATCATGAATTGAATCTAAACTTTATTGGAACAAATAGTTATGGGATCGATTTTACATGTGAATAAGTGTACATTTTGAAATAGAACCTTTACCCAAAATCGTTAATGTACTTCAAATATGAACTGAAATACATTTGGCAGCAACATTAGTTCATTCCATAAATGATGGCAGGTTAATGTTCTCGTATGTGAAGACACCGTTTATTTCACGAATTAACAATGCCCATCAAATAACAAGTTTATTTATGGTAAAAAACTCATAATAATCGTTACTAGTTACCTGGCGAAATTTATTCTGTAACAGATGAGTTTATCGTAAATTCAATTATCTCTTTTTCAGTATGCGGATGAAACTAGACTCGCATGGTACTAGGAACAATAGCAAGACTGCTGCTTTGTATCTAGAGCCTGTTTCTTGTATATTGCACGCCGTGGGAAAACACTTATCTTACATGGTATTTTTATAATCGACGTTGATCGCCGACAATTGCCAGGCATCGCCGATGAAAAAAAAGTTTGTTTCTTGTGAGTATAGGCGAACATTAGCGATTATCGGCGACCATGTTTAGGCTTTAACTAGCACAAAATGTCTTGTATGAAAACAAGGTTATTTGTTTACAAAGTCACATCCGATGTCTAGGGCCTCAGTTCATCGCAAATAGGCATCATATGTAACCAATTACGTCAGTCATGACCAATGGCGATCACCGAAAGTTTGCGGTCAAACGAGAACTAGGCCTGTTTTTCATCTGATTTGGTTTCATGACTGAAGCCAACTATTTTACTAAAGGGAGGTGATGGGAGAATGAAGTAAGGAAAACAACCGAAGAGAGAAAGAGAGACAGAAAAGACGGAAAACTTAACAAGAAATATTGCACTAGAAATTCAGCGGTAGGTTGGAAAGTTTGACTACAAGTTTGAGAAAATTGACACAGATAACCTACGTTCGCTTATTGATACATCTAATGCTTTTAGCGTAAAAGAGTACTTAATATGCGTGCGTTGGTTACCATGTTAAATATAGACTTGTTTGATGAGAGGTTGTCTTTCATAAACAGCTTTGCTAAACATTGCCAATGGGAAAGAGAGAAAGGAGGCAAAAGAGAGGAACGGGAGAGACGAGAAAATGACGAGACCAAGAAATGAGAGAAACACGTGGAAAGGGATAAGGAGAGTGAGACGGGAAGGCGGAAACATGATACAAAAAGGAGGAGATAACAGAGATAAGAAGAGATATTATAAGAAGAAAAGCGGAGGAATGATGACGCAGTAGATAAGTGAGAATAATAGAAGAAAGGGGAGGGGATGGAAATGGAGAGAAAATAGGAAAAGAGTTAAGGAGCCAAAACAGAAGAAATGGGATACAAAATTAGCAAGACGACAATGAAGGCAAATTGGAAAGAGAGGATAGAAAAGGAATACGAAACAATAGACAAGGTTGAAATAAAAAAAGCAAAAATCAGACAGTGGAATGAAGGGAAAAAGATACCAAGAACAAGGTAAGCCGGAATCGAAAATTTTAGGATAATTTTCTTGAATAGTGCTCCAAATTTTAATTTTTGATTGTTGCATTTAAAAGATCCATTTTGGACAAATTTATTTGTATTATAAAGGAATACGAAAGTATACAATGTTACGAGCAAATTCTGCTTTTTTCACTTAAATTATCGAGAAATACAAATTGGCCGAGCTCATATCTTAGTTTGAAACCGAACCTTTTAACAATCATTTGCTTTGGTTTTATAATTTGTTTTAGCCATTAAAGGATTGTAGTCCCTGTTTACTTTAAACACGAGAAAAACAACAAAGAAATATAACGTCGACGTCAGTGGCGTGGCCATAAGGAGGTATTTGGGGGAAATGGCTCCTCCTCACTTTTGGCAATGATAGTCCTCAGGACTCCTTCAACGCTCTGTTCTACCAAGTAACTGTCACGAAATTATCGAATTTACTGATCTCTAGTGGCAGCAGGAAAGCCTTGTTATTTGGAAGCATAAAAAAGTCTCACCGTCAGGTCATATACTTAGCGTAGGTTATTTCTCCCTGCCCCGACCTTCCCGATGGACAAAACTCTTGTTTGTATCTTAAGATGAATCCTTGTTAGTTCTGAATACATATTCCAGTTCAATTAAAGATGGGATGCATTCTGTCTGTAGGACCATCTTGCAACCATTGAAATACAAGGCTTCATTAGGAGGGTTCCTAATTGAAAGGCTTCATTATCTGTTCCTACGCATGTTAATAATAAACACGTAGGAACAGATGATGAAATCAATATTAAAGAATAATTAGCATGTTAATGACCAATTCCGCGTAACTAAAAACACCTTATATTTAGGTTTTAGTACATGGCCATTTTTAAAGGATTTTTACGGCTCGAGAAAACGTCAAGAAACGAAGGAATTATCTTGTGACTCAACAGCAATACTAGGTCCCAGTCAGCAAGCAATGGAAGAGAGTGTCAAGCAATTTACGTAGCTTAACAAAATATCTAGCTAACACAGCATCTTCAAGAATATGCTGATAAAAAACAAGTGAAAATGTTGGGGGGACCATGTGTGTAGTGGCGAGAGCTGGTAGGCAAGTTTTGATTACAGACAAGATTTACGTTTTATTTTAGTTGAAGGTCTAGTAATGAAAAATGTGAAAAATTACGAAAAATATTTTAATGTTATCTAAATTATGTGCTTAAATTGTGAGTTAAGTATAAATGAGGTCATTGTTTGAATCTCTAGTTGTGTCAGTATTATGGTCAGCATTAATCAGGTATGTGCAAAGAATTTGCATTAATGATAACAAGATTCTTTAACAATTGAATTGAGAAGTCACAATTATCATTCCCGCAGACTTTAAATCTAATTTTATTATTGATCCTTCCTGTATTTTGTAATTCGATATTGCAATATCGAGTTTCCTTTGAATTATGTATGTATTATAAACAAATGATAACTTAGTACTTGGGTGCTTCAAGAAGGCATACGTTTTTACAATTGTACGCATGAAGTTTTACCAACAGTATATTGTATATTATAATGAACAAATTGAACATGGGAAATGCTTAAATTTGTTCAAATAGATAAGAACTAAGGTTTACAGCAGATGTTAAAATGTTTTTATATAATTCACATTTTAATAGTCGATCCTTACAAAGATGCTATGCTTTGAGAGCTTTAAAAGACACATTGGTATAAATGATAACTAATGTAGACATTCAAAGTTTTGGTTAAATTGTAAGGCAGATTGGAATTATTAAATAGTTTAAACTGTATAGAAATAACGTTTAATGCTACAATTTCATTTTGAATCTTTACAGTACAGTATATAGTAACGTTAAGACGTTGCGTCACATGAAGTTTAAATATTGCCCGCAATGCATATTGTAGTCTAGTGAGCTCCGTCCAATCATTTCGAAACAAACCACCCCGTCGCGTTTTCCCTTTTTAAATAGTAAATACCAGTGCTCATGACCAACCATTGTAGCCCTATTTTAGGCTAGGCTATAAATGTGGAAGTTTGGAGACAATTACATTTTCTTTATTTCGTAAGCAGTCGAGTGGTGAAAGTGCACTACCTGGACTTTACGATCTTGAATCCTGCTTTCAATCTTTTTTTTTTCCACGTCACATAATGTGCAATGAGAGCTGCTGCCTGTTTTTCAAGGCGTATGAAATCACGAGGTGCAGTCAGACTAAGGAGAGAGACCAGGGTCGCACTGCTTAAATTAATGATTGCCTATTGGACAGCACTCTTTCAGTAAAGCAGGAACCTCAATACCTGCAGATGCATGTGGGTATATCAAAAAGAAAAAAAAGTTTTAAACTTTGTTTTCTCGGCAATATTATAGTAGGAGCGACTGCTTTTAATTCTGAAAGCGTATATTTTATTGTTAATTGTACCTTTCTATCTTTTTTGAAATAAGGCATCTGAATTGCGTTTTTGGCGTTGATACTCCATTGCTCAATAGACATTTGAAACTACAAGCTACCCAGGACAACCCTGTCTCTCTTTGAAACTGGCGCAAACGGTGTTTGACGGAGAAAATACGGATACACGTTTTATCATAATTAATTCCCATAAGCGTTTGGAATTTTTATGTTTAGTACGCAGGACAGGCAGTCGACAGAAGCTCCGTTGGTCGATAATTTATAACATGAGTTGCAATAGCAAAATCTGATCTCTACTCCCAGAATGTTCTTTGTTACGAAATTATACTTCTTCACTAGTTTTAAGCCTTGTGGATCCCTGAGTATCTGTTAATTAGAACGGTCAAAGATTAACTTCTATTTAAACCAGGGGCGGCAAAATAAGTTCCTAACACGAGGGAAAATGTTCTGAACCACGCTCTGAAATTTTTGGGTACACCCATTTTGGCAAAACCGACTAACAATTTTTATATTTCAATTCTAGTATCCGAGTTTTTGTCACTGTTCTTTGTACATCTTGTAAAAATGTAAACAGTGTTGCCGCTTAAATAGTAAATATCAATCTCAAGAACCATGCTTAGCATTCAGCACTTACAGGATAGATTATTAAAGTTAAACACACAGTCCTACCAGTGGGCCAACCCCCGACAGTAGCATTCACTGTAATTGCACAGCTGTGTGGCCCAAAGGCTAAAGAAGCGGAGATGGACGCCGTCCTAATACACCAAATGGTGTGGGAAGGAACTTTGACGTTGATTCACTGTTAAAACTGGCTGAGTAATTAGCGTGGAGAAGATGGAGACCGCATAACATCTCAAAGGGGAAGAAATTGGAGCCCTATTACAGGATTAGTACTAATACGCCAGTTCTTTTTGATATCAGTGAAGAAAGGATGTAAAAGAGAGGGTGTATAATTTAGAGGATATTATAGGGAATGTATAATTTAGAGAATATTATAGAGGATGTATAATTTAGGGGATATTATAGGAGATGTATAATTTAGAGGATATTATAGAGGATGTATAATTTAGAGGATATTATAGGGGATGTATAATTTAGAGGATATTATAGGGGATGTATTGAGCCTTATGAGCCACCCTTGGCTTGAAGAGGATAAGTAAGTATAGGGGATATATAATTTAGAGGATATTATAGAGGATGTATGATTTAGGGGATATTATAGGGGATGTATAATTTAGAGGATATTATAGAGGATGTATAATTTAGAGGATATTATAGGGGATGTATAATTTAGAGGATAT
>JANTCA010056238.1:0-10356 GCA_024741275.1 Chironex yamaguchii
CCCCTAGATAACAAAACATCTCAACCACCTCTAAGGATGTACCATTAATCAGTACTTGCTCCAAGCGTTCTTGAGTATTTTCTTCAAGCTGCCCAAGGCATTTGGCACACCTGAAATCAGGGGACTCTCTCAGTCTACCCTTGATGTTATTGCACTTCTTATGAACCCAATGTTTGCATCCAATGCAGAAAACCTGGGAGTTTCTACCAACACCCTTGTGGCAAATAGAACAGGGGTATTTACCAGTATCACGAGTGGATTTGGTAGAACCACCACTAACCAAACACTTCGTTTTGACATGTTGACTCTGAGTCCTTTAGATTCCATGTTCTCCTTCCAGAGTTTCAATCTCTCTGTTAATTCCTCTAAGGATTCTGCAACGATGACTAAGTCATCAGCATACAAAAGCTCCCAAGGACAGCCAGTGTGAAACTCCTTTGACAGTGCTTCAAGTACCAAGATGAACAGTAGGGGACTCAGTACTGACCCCTGATGAACTCCTACCTTAACCTCAAATTCATGACTGAATTCCCCATTGACTCTCACACGGGACCTCACATTGTGATACATAGACTGCACGACCTTGACAAGCCATTCCTCTATGCCTAATCTGCGCATTGCCCACCAAACAACATCACGAGGAACTCTGTCAAAGGCTTTCTCTAGGTCAACAAAAGCAAAGTACTGCTTTTCTTCTTAGCTATGTACTTTTCCTGCAGCTGCCTAGCAATAAATATGGCGTCAGTTGAACCAAGTCCCTTCATGAACCCAAATTGCATATCGTCAACATGTGCCTGTTCCCTTATCAGCCTATCCACTACTTAAGACAGTTAGGATTAAGTAATTGGGTGAAATAGCTGGCCTTATTTCAAAGTGTTGTGTTGATTCTACACCAAAGTGTGATTTTGTAAAATGTCATCATTGATCTGGATATTGCATATCATGTCTCAATTTAGCAGCTTTTGATGCTTTTTACCTTGTTATTAAGTAGACAGTTCATCAGTTTTGTATCAATTTATCAAGCAATAATTTTGTACACCGCACATGAGATTGCTTGATGCAGTAATCACCAAACATGCAGTTGTTATAAAACTTGATCACCTCCTCCTTTCTTAGGTGAAATTGTGTTCTAATATACTCCAAAAATTGTATAAAGGAAAACCAAAATTTAGGAAGTTCACTTAAGTGCAATCAAGCACTTGTGGTAGTCCAATTGACTGTAGTGCCATTATACTAAGTTTTTAAGATAGGTTTAATTTTATAATTCACAATAGTGTTTTGTCTTTTATGGTTTATTTTAGTAACCATAGACAGCTTAAGAAGTAAAGGAATCAAGTTAAACCAGGTCTGGAACAATCAACTGTGTTCTAATCTTAAGAGTGAGGGTTCACAATGAACTAACTTGCATCAGATAAAAAGAAAACGAAATGATTCAATCACCATAGCCATGGAAGATGGCAACGTCTCCTCACAAAAATTACAACCAACTTGACAAATAATACTCATTATCACCTACATAGGCTCCAAACTAAGCTTAGCATTATGAATCTAAGAATAAACTAGGCAGAATATGGAAATAAATTTAAACCAGAACTCAAACAATCAACTGTTTTAATCTTAAGGGTGAGGGTTAATGATGAGCTAACTTCCATCAAGTAAAAAAGAAAACGAAATTATTCAATCACCACAGCAATGAAAGATGACAATGTCTCCTCACAAAAATTACAACCAACTTAACTTCTTATACTTCCTATCACCTGAATAGGCTCCAAACTAAGTGTAGCATTATGAAGTTAAGAATAAACATGGCAGAATATAGAAATGAATTTAAACCAGGTTAGGAATAATCAGCTGTGTTTTTTTATCTCATGTATGGGGCTGTATCATTGTATGACAAACAAACCTGCACTCGATATAAATGACTGAATCTTGACCACCATTAAAGATACCACATTTACCCAAGAAAAGTACAACCAACTTAACAAATTCACTCATCATCACCTGAATATGCTTCGCAGCTCTAGGCAGCTAAGGCACCTTCCACGAAGACACGAATGTAGTATTGCTACGAGTATGAACCGAACATAGCCTGTTTTGATCTAATCTGAGGCAAAGTTAGTATTGATCTGAAATCTATTCTTTAAGTCAGCATCGTAGTTACTTTATCGTAATTACGGGAAATAGCGTAATATAATGACCATCAAGGAAAATTCATTGGATCAAGAAGTAAAAAGTCTACAATTAAACCATGATTAGTGGTCAGTTAAAATAACTTTGACACGTTTTCAAGTCTTCCTCCTAAATGACACCGTCGTTTAAAGAGCTCTCTCGTTTCACAAATAACGCAAACAGATCTAATGATCAACCCGGCGATGGCAGTTAATATTGAGAGATTACCGTAATAAATAACATTTAAGATATATTCTGACACTCCCGTTGAATATCAAGGGAATGCAGTCAACGTCACGATTTTCAATTTTTTTCATGCCGTTTGATCAAGCCTTAAGATCAAGTCTTAATGGGAAATACGAGGTCACTGAAATAGTCAACGTGCAATACGTTGATAATAACGAAAGTAAACACCTTATCTCATTATAACGGATCGTTAATGAAATTCTACTTACAGTAAGGCTCACGGAATCTGCCACCCTCTCGGACGTGTTGGAAATCCTAGTCGGGGACTACAATACAATGCCATCTATGACATGAAGAAAATGTAAACAATTCAGGTCACCTCTCCTAGAAAGATTGACTTTTGAGAAAAAAACTCCCCCCGTGTCATCACTCTGCTAATTTCGTCATAAATTAATACGCAACAGGATGAGGTCACCAATTGCCATCTCTCGTTTGACATAGAGGATTCGTTCTGTAAACATATATATAACTGTATATCTGTATTTAACCGCAGCAATAAATATATATATAGCATAAAAGAAAGTGGGAAAGACTTGCTCTTTAGCCGCTGTTATTAGTTTTATTAATGCAATCATTAGGCAACTCAGACTCAGGCTTTTGAGTCCGACAGGTTTGAGTTCGAATTCTCGCAGCTCCCCGTCAATGCAGCCATACATCCATTTAAATACCTATATATTTACATATATATACATATATAGACATTTATATACATATATATATAAGCTTATAGTCGTCTGACAATTTATATTTCCCCTCTGTGCCTTTCTTGTAGAAAATTAAGATTCTGATATTCACCATAAGTACAATTTATCGTTGTATGGGGAATAGAAAATATGAGATTTAAACATTATGACCTGGGTGACATTGTACAGTACATATATCTCTTGACGTTGGTGATTACTGAAGCTTCATGTCGCCAAAATCCATATTTCATGTTTCCTTCGTTCGTAGTAGCTCGCATTAATCATTTGGTATATTTCAGGAAAGGGACCGTTCGAAACTATGGCTATACTAGTCTAAGGCGCCAAAATGAAATCGAGCAATTTCCTTTATATCAAAAGCATCTATGTCGAATAAAGGCACCTTGGAAATATATAGATTTGGGAACCAAAGAGGATCTGAAACTCAGATAGCTATTGTGTGGACCTCCTCTACTTTTGAAAAAAGAATCCAAAGAGTTTATCATAAATCATTTTTCTATTGTTGTGAAAAATTGACCTCATAAAAATGATTTGAATGATTTGAAAGCGATTTGAAAGCGATTTGAATATTCTTTCACACCTGCCTGCTGCATGAATCGAGCAAAAGCTAAAATATGGTGGTAGGAAGGCCGGTAAGTTAGCCAGATTCAACTGTACTTAGCCTCCCCTATGATACCTCAAGGCTAGTGAAATTTTAATCTTGTTTACAAACAAAATACTCATATATTTTCCCTTGGATCTGTATGTAGTTTATCTTTCCATAAATCGTCTAAAAGTGAAATATTAAAATAAGAATCAAGATTAGAAATCTACTTACAAGTATAAAGTAATTTTACTCTTGGTAAATGCTTCGGCAATATTTGTTTGCTTCCTTGATAGAAAACATGTTGTCAAATGTTGTCAATTCTTATGCCGGTAGATTCTTATGATCGGCAAATGTAAGTAGAAAGAATGATTTGCATTTGCCCTTAGAGTGGCTAGTATTTAAGCATTCGGCTGGCTAGATTATCGTCTTATCCCCCAGAAAACCTCTGTTTTGATAACAAAAAGGAATGTAAACATAACCAAGTATCACCATAAATATCAATACATAAATGTCAAAAATATCTTCATTTTCCTGTACATGTTGATAAGAAGTTAATACTAGATGGTTCTTACTATTGTTTTGGATAAAGAAATATCCCCAAATTTTCGTCATACATACGTTTAATACAGTCGGTTGAAGATAATATACCCATCTCAGTCTCAAGGGTTTGTTTTTAAACTTTCAACCAATCAAGTGCTAAAAAGATGTTTTAACAGCTGTACAAGTCAACAAAGATTAAACCACAGTGCAGTTGGCCCTCAATACTGTTTTTCTTTGAAACTCGCGTGTTATGAACACATAAGTGACAATTGATGACAAGTGATTTGCTTAACGTGTTATCATTGAGTGAGAATTTAAGACTTGAAACTAAAATAGACAAAAATGCCCATCACATTGATAATATTGCCCTTTAAAACAATCCGTTTTTGCATATTATATGCAGGTTAGCTTGACCTCGGTGTGACAGATGGGATTCTAGAAAAAAAACAAAACTGTTGTTGTTGTGTCCAGTCAACTACCGACTTACCATGTTTTTACAAATGGTGGAAACTACACATTGGTAAAATTAGTTTATGGAGTTAACATATTAAAAATGCTCAACAGTGAAGATACGCAGATGTCTAAAATCGCTGGTCTACTTTACAATGTACTTTATAGGCTCATTCCAACTGTTTCGGTAAGTGTTTGTGGAACATTGGTAAGTAGATGTGACTGCGATATTGCGTAGAAACTCGTCACGCACTGCAACAAACTTTGCTAATGATTCGCTTCCTAAACGGACGAAATTAAATGTGTACATATAGATAAAATCTGACGGCTTTAGATACTACGATGAAATTTTAAATTCGGCAAAGAGCTGTGAGTTTAGGTGATTTAATTAAAAGTTACCCTGATAGCGTTTGTAAATAACCCTATTATGCGATGATTTCGCATTTTAGCTGATCCGACTATTTTTACGAGTGACATCATGATTCAGTACTTTCTCTGTTTGGAAAAGTTATTTTCCTTAGGTTTAGAAATTTTTGTCCTCGCACAAAGAAAGCATACTATCATATTTAGGAAATGTAACAGTTGCATTAAATGTTAATACTTAAGTAAGGTAATTATAATCCATCGATTATTCACTATCTAGACTTTTACATAATAACAAATAGGTATTGCCAGCAATATAGGGAAGTTGATGCTGGAAGATAGTATGTATACATACACACATGGACTTAATCCAGTGTTTTCTTTGTCGCACGGGCATGGGAAGAGGGGTAACAGGTGACTTATGAGATGCCTACCTGGGGCTTCAG
Source organism: Chironex yamaguchii (assembly GCA_024741275.1). Classification (NCBI taxonomy): domain Eukaryota; kingdom Metazoa; phylum Cnidaria; class Cubozoa; order Chirodropida; family Chirodropidae; genus Chironex; species Chironex yamaguchii. The sequence goes on from JANTCA010056238.1 coordinate 5,502, forward strand.
GATTCATTCCCTTTGTGGGCCATCAACTATAGCTCACTTGGTTCATATGGTCATACCACTTGAAACAGTTATGTCTGATGAGATTATCAAAGCTACAAAGGCTAAGCATTTTGCACACCCTGCATATGAGGAATCAGTCATAAGAATGTCTGGCACAAATTCAATGTATTATTTTTCATCACAGTGTGATCTTGCAAGACCCTGTGTGGTAAGTAGCCAGGTCTTAGATGCATACAAGATTGCATATATGGTAACACTTCTGATCCACAATTATAATTATAGCTATGTTTTTAGAGATATGCCGCTGTTGGTGAAAATTAGTAAACTCTCTCAACTTCTCCAATGCACTGCATGTATAAGCAAAGATACTATTAGAGCAGCCTCCACTATGTACTAGCATGCACGATTACAGAAGGAACCACCTTCCCCAAGGCAGGTAAGAGTGGCAGTGATTTTGTGCATCATTTGCAGACATGGTGTCCATTTATGCTAGATTATCATGATGGACCACCTGGCATTTGGAGTAAATTTTTATCATCTCTCTCTCTCCCCCCCCTCTCTCTCTCTCCCTCTCTCTCTCTCTCTCTCCCTCCCTCTCTCTCTCTCAGAATGCCACATGAAGGTTTACCTACCTCTGTCTTTGTTATCTATATTTTTGCCACACATGTACATTAGTGTTATGTATGGTAAGAACTTTCCAGAAACCTTCCCTATAGCAATCCTGATCCAATATTTATATAAAGCTTGTAGAAAGTTCCATTTGCTTCTATTTTCTTCCTAAATTTTCTAGGATGTTCCATTGAATTCTATAGAATTCGGTACTGCCATAACCTTACCCAGATGACTTGAAGCTCAAATTGACAAGTGGATAAGGATTTACTAAGATTGATTTGGCAGATGCATATAATCAGATCAAACTTGGCTCACAAAGTCAAAGAAAACATGCCCTGAATATACACGAAGGGGTTTTACTCCAGAAGAGACTACCGTTTGGCATAAAATCTGCCCCAGTATATTTTCAAGAAGTTGTGGATCAGGTTACCAACAATTTGTCTGGCCATTTATTTGGACAGCATCTTGGTCATCAGAAAGTATGCAGAGGATCATTTGGCTAATTTATGATGGCTACTGAAATGTTTTAAAATCAGAAAGGCATCTGCTGCCATCTTTAAAAAGGCTAATTTGCATAGTCATTTGTGGAACTTGGTCAATTTCTATGGAAAAATATCATTGCAAAAGGTTACAAGATCAATGGCATGCTCACTCTGCTCCTGCTATCAAATGTTTCCAGTCTCATAGCGTTCCTGGGCTCACTCCAATGCTATGCTAAGTTTCTTCCATCACATCTGACTATGTTCTCCAATCCATTACTCCTATTGACCAAGAAGAATATACCATGGTACTGGGGATCAGATCAACAAAAGGTGTTCAATCAACTAAAGGACTTGTTATCCTTGGAAAATACCCTTGTTCACTACAACCCCATCCTTGCAATTTGGGTTGGTGTGTGATACCTCAAAGGTTGGAGTTGGTGCTGTCCTATTTCAGCCCTATCCAGATAGAAGCAAGCAACCAATTTTCAATGTGTCAAGATTGTTGACTGATTGACAACACAACTTTATTCAGATCCAAAAGGTAGTGCCATAGTTTTTGATCTGAACAAATTCTATCAGTACCTTTAATAAAGACCGCTCTACTTATTACAGATCACCGACCATTATTAGCTATGTTTGATCCTGGAGGACCCACACCAGCCCTCATCAGAAATCATCTGGCTTGGCAGGCAATACTACCCAGTTAATTTGACTACAGCCAACCATGCCAACACTGATACTTTAAGTCGCCTTGCAACAATCTTTGCCAACTTCCAGTTTGATGGAGAGAAAAGTAATGAAAACCAGCATATGGTTTGCACGATAAATGAAAAAGTTTCATCAGCAAATTGTGGATCACTCACCCTTGAATCTGCCAAGAACCCCATTATTCAATAGTTCTAAGCTTAACTCAGGAAGGTTTGCCTCAAAGTATAAAAAGACCAAGGAAACAAAATGCTGTATCAAAAACAGACAGTCTCTCTTTTATCTGTCGATGGTTGACTAGTGAATGGCTCCTGCAGCACAAAAGGGAAACCCACCTGTTGCATTAAGAATGTTAGTAAAGAACTTAATAATTAGCTCTAAATCTATAAGGGGAGATGTCGTGTTAAGCACACATGCTTTGTGGAAGGGTGCACACATTGTTTAAATAGGAATATGCGTTGTTTATGAGTCAGTCAGTTAGTCAGTTATTTATTTAATTAATTTATTTATTTGTCTATTTATTTATTTATCTATTTATTTATTTGTTTGTTTGTTTGTTTATTTATTTATTTAGTTAGTTAGTTAGTTCGTTCTGATACCACACCCCTGATCTCTTTTCTCGTTCAAGATGATACCTCAAGGCTAAGTTGGGAGGCGTTATGTACATCTAGACCCTTCTAAAAAGCTTCCCTGTGCTACAACAATGCTGATGCAACATTTATGTTAAGCTTTCAGAAAGTTCCATTTGTATCTATTTTCTTTTGAAAGCTTGTAGAATGTTCCATTGTGTTGTATAGCATTCTATATTGTTCTTAAAAGTTCTGTTGGCTTCTGGTTAGGCTTCTCAAACTTACTGAAGCATTTGCTTTCCAGGACTTTTGTTACTTTCAGTAAAGATGAATGTGATGTAGCTTTGGTGGCTCAGAGATTTAGCTTTGATGGCTCAGAGATATCTCAATATTTAAAGAGATTTCTTATTGGAAGAAACACTGCTGGATTTTGCAGCAAGTTAGCATGTTGAAGTTCCCCATATTGCTTACATATACTCCCTGCTTGCCATTAGTGAACCTTAGTAGCCCTGCCTGTGTTTTGTGGACTACAGTGTTAGTGATATGACAGTCTTGTCAAGATTTTTCTTTAGACTAACACTCTCCAAGCTTGATTTCAAGGAATTTGAATTATCTATAGAATTTGAAGTCATTATGTAATAATGGCAAGATTTCTGCATACATGATATCCCATATTAGTTCCTATGGGACCTAGACTGTGCTGTTTTGACAATCTGAAAAGAAGGTGGCTAACCACCGACGTTGTGTGGACTTGGCATTAACAGGAAAATCATTGCTGTAATGTTATGTTCACTTGCACAGGAAATATATCACTGCATTGGACCAGTATCTTTTCAAAGACACAATGTCCACCTTCTTGTGCATGTCCTTCTTCTTCTAATATTTTAGCAGTGGTTTTAAATGGACCATAGGATTTTCCAGTGCTGGTTCATTGTAGTACTTGTGGAATTTCGTTGTGTGTCATGAGCAAAGCAGAACCCATCTTCGGGGAGCATTGGTAGGTGTGGCAGAATCCAAGGGCAACACAGTGTTGAACAAGCTCTTGTAGTATGATTCCAATGCATCCAAGGTGTCTGTTTCATTAATGACCATCAGCGTAGCCTATCTGAGACACTTTACTGTGGTAACATCTTGGCATTTCAGACAGATGTCCAGGACTGTTGGGTCCAAACTGTTGAGGTAGGATTTTGTGGAGCTGCTGTAGTTGGAGCAGAGTTGGGCCAGAATGTTCCTGGCCCTGATGTTGAGCTGTTGTTTCGATGGGTGGATGCCTGGGGGAGCATTGTCGAGGAGGGGGTTGGGGCCCTGTCAGGTTTGCTCCATGATTTGATAATGAATATTGTTTTGACTATCTTTGAGATTCAGGAGGGAGTTGTTTTCCACTATTTTGAAGTATTTGGAGTAGAGGGTGGTATGCATTGATCTTGGCATCAGCTTGGGAGTGGCACAGTTGTAGATAGGGTGGTCTGGTAGCATTGCTGCTGTTAGATATTGGGAGGCAAGGAGGTTGGTGTGCTCTTGGACGGGTAGAATATTGGTCTCTTGGTGGAGGTAGGCTTTGGAGCATTTCTTGTGGCAGCCAGTTGCTATCCTGAGGGCTGAGTTTCGAACTCTGTTGAGGTAAAGGGTTTCATGGTTGGGGTGTTGGTGCCAGAGGTATAGATTGTGATGTGGTCTCGATGTTTTCAGGTGGGGTTGGGAGGTCGGCGATGTAGAATTTGAAGAGGGTTGGTGCAATCACTGACCCTTGGGCCATCCCCATGTGAACCTCTCTAGCCTTTGAGAATATGCATTTGAATAAGGTTTTACGCTTGTGTCCATGGAGGTAGTTGGAGAACCACCTGATGAGGGGTGGATTCAGGATGGTGGAGGCTATTTTTGGGAGGAGGGAATGTTTGGAGATGGAATCGAAAGCTTTGGAGAGGTCGAGGTTGAAGAAAGTGGTGAGGAAGGTGAGTCCATTGTTGTCAAGGTGCTTGAGATGGAAGGTGTTCAGGTTGTCTGGACCAAAAGCTTTTGGATTGTTTGCCTTTTTTTATGACTTTTGCCACCTTGAGGGAGGTGAACTGCAACAGGTTCAGGACGGGAAGTTTCTTGATTTGATGAGTGAGTATTCTGTTTTCTGGGTGGGAGGAGTGGGATTGGATGGAGGTGAATTGTTTGTTGAGGAAGTTGGTGATGAGGTTGGAGTCTGTGAGATCTTTCCCATTGCAGGTTTTGCGAGTGGAATGATGGTGGAGGTTTTCCAGATAAAGGAGATCTTGCAGGTTGCTATTGCAAGGTTGAAGAAAGTGGTGAGGAAGGTGAGTCCATTGTTATCAAGGTGCTTGAGATGGAAGGTCTTCAGGTTGTCTGGACCAAAAGCTTTTGAATTGTTTGCCTTTTTTTATGACTTTTGCCACCTTGAGGGGGTGAACTGCAACAGGTTCAGGACGGGAAGTTTCTTGATTTGATGAGTGAGTATTCTGTTTTCTGGGTGGGAGGAGT
>JANTCA010056249.1:0-17254 GCA_024741275.1 Chironex yamaguchii
CTTTTAAGTATGATTTTAGCGCAATGTCGCAAATTTTCAAGGCGATTTTCAAGTTTTGTACCACAAAAAGATTGGAATAGTATACATTCCAACCACTTTAAAAGTTCTGAAATCTAAATTCTGATCAATTGTGTTGCGGTAACTTTAACCTTTTTGATTGAGGGCATTCACTCATTGACTCATTCATTTAGATTTAATAACTGATAACAGTCAATGTCCTTGCCTCAGAAGTTTCTTCTGTAATTAGAAAGTTTTCTGGTTCAAAAGCTTCAGGTCGTCATGGTATTCCTGTAGTCATACTTAGAAGTGTTTGCCAGAACCTTCTTGTGTAGTATCAGAAGCTCTCTTCTAAATGTTTTTTGGCATTTTTGAATTTGGAATAGTCTCTGTGACTAAAGACCAGTAAGATTTTATGTTTTATGCAACGTTTTTGGATCTTGGATATGAAATTCTCTTGTCAAGCATCTTAACACTACTGGTATTCTCTGTGATTTCAGTGATGATTTAATGTCAGTCAAAATTGAACTGCTTACTGTAACCTATGAATAAATTTAGCAGGCTTAATTACTTGTGGTGAAGTTTGTGCAATTACACCATCATCTTTAGAGTTTTTGGTAAGGTATGGCATGTTATTTTGCTTAATGTCTTCTCTTTCTTTCTCTGTAATTGCAAAATCAGTGTTGTTTGTAGTGGTTAACCTACCTACAACTCATAGCTGGACTATAAATGACTGAAATCCCCAGCATTCAATCTTTAGCCCTACCCTCTTTTTCTGTTAATGACCTTGCAACTAGATTCTCGTTATGTTTGTTATCTATGCTGATGGTTGTTCACGAGGTCCAAAATGGCTTGTAATTTTCAGTGCTGTCCAAAATTACCTTGGCTGTAAATCACTTCAGAAAAAATCCTTCCTTTACTTGGCTGTAATTCAATTTTTTGGTTAGTAAATCAAGTGAATGTTTTCTGGAGCTTAGGAGTTATTATTGCTGAAGGGACATTAGGACCATAGCCTTCATTGTCTATGTGAAATGCAAACCATTGTACTTAGACAAGTGTCTATTTGGATGTGAGTGGTTATTTGCACATTTTGCGGTAAAGTTTTTGGATAGAAAGTGTTTGCATATTGATATTCCCTTGATATATTTACTGAATTTATTGTTCAGCCTTCACATTGAAAAGGTGAGAAAATTTTCCATGTTTTGCATGCCATTTAAAGTATGACCTTCTCTTTTGTTTTAAATTGTGTCCCAGTTGGATGTATGTGTTGTATTGTTCGTTTTTGATTGTCTTTATTTCCTCATGTTATGTTAACATGTTACAGTTTTTGTGTTCATCTTTTAAGAAATTACTTTAGCACAAAGAACTTCACAGGTTCTTTATTGACTACTTAGTGACTGTCACTTAGACCCTGATTTTATCATTCCAGACTGATTTTTTTTCTATTTCTTACTTAGAATTTCAGAAACTTTTCTGTGGCCTCAGGAGTATGTTGCATACCAAAGCAAGAACCACTGTGTATCCACAGAGTTCTGTGAATAGAACACCAGTTCCAGATGACAGAGTTTTATGGAGTGTACCCTTTCCAGAGTACAAACCTGTTAATTACACATCTCCTCATGTTTTGTCACAACCTGTCTGGGCAGATTATGATATATGGTAAAATACTTGATAGTTTGTAGACTTGTTAGTTTTTCTAGTAATGAATGAACAATGCAGTATACCAGTGCAAAAACCCTTAACTATGAGTGACCTTATCTGGATCTGAGTAGGTATGGTAGGACCATAAGTGTGTGACATTCAGTGCAAATACGCTAGTATAAGCAGACAAGTTAGTTGTTACTTATGTCAAACATGATTATCATTTGTCACCAATTAATTAGTCTAAAAGTTCAAATGAAAATTCTCCAAATAACATGACACACAGCAGAAGATGTAATGAACAAAAGTCTCATCTATAGATGTAACTTTTCTTATTAACAGTTTTAGACAAGGAATGGAGAATGAAAGTTTACAGGAAAAAGGGATATTTATATGCAGAAAAAGGAATTGTAATTTTGGTATTGCTTTGTCACAAGAAAAATCTAGAAAGTACTTTATGTAAACAATCATGATACCTATGCATGCTGCAAAGTCATGTTTTCTGGGGGGAGTTGAATAAGCAACACTGCACTTAAGGTTTGCATACATACTTTTGGCTAGTACCTCTATCCTGCTTTTCTGTTTGTTAAAACTTTTTAAAATAGCCTATTAACGCTGAAATATTGTTCATAATTTATATAAAATGAGGGAAGTATAGACAATAGTATACCAAACGGAAAGTGGCGTGACCTTGATTTGTTTCTGTAAATTTATTTCCCAGCATACAGAGAAATAGTGACAATTAATGGTTGGAAACCTGGAGCTATTCTCTCTGATGTACTTGTGTCAGTAGAAGTCAATTTGTTTGTGTTCAAATCCTATATATGCAGTAGCAGCTAGATCGACAAGGCTTTAGAGGAAAAGTGTTTGTCATTAGTGATACGAGAGTGTCAACTTGTGATAGCATGTTATCAGAACTACCTGTTTTGATGTTAATTGAAGTGTGGATAGGAAGATCTGTATACCAATACAACCATGGAAGTTTGTCAGGTTTAAATCCTAGTTGCCCAGTAGGTATGTTGTGCAGGGTTCATAATCAGTTTGTTACGCTTGTTACTGACAGGAATAAAGAATGTGCTGTTGCTTATTCCTTCAATGCGATAGATGGAAAAGTTGATAGAAGAAGTCATATGGGAAAGTATGAGTTAATAGATGGTGTTCCCAGGTGAGACTTTTAAATAACTATCTTGGTGAATTTAATGTTTTGTGAAATGGATTATTGTGGTTGAAATGAAATCTGCTTCTTTGGTATTGTGTTATAGCTGTGTCCCGTGTCACTAGATTGTAACATGTGCAAGAAGGTCATTTTGTGTCATAATTTCCAGTTTTAATTAGTTGCATGGTCTAATACTATGTGTATAATTAACCTTTAGACATGCAGTCAGAAGTTTGTTTGTCTATTTTCTTTGTTACAAATTAGATAAGGTGGTGTTAATTTTTTTGTTAGGAACCCCTGTGGTAGAACTGGAATGCAAGGACGGGGTTTACTTGGTAAATGGGGGCCAAATCATGCAGCAGATCCAATAGTCACTAGGTAATTATGAGTAAAAAATATACAACGCCATGACTCGGGCTCGTTTGTTGTTTCGTTACCATTTGACTCTTTGCTTTCTATTCTTTCAAAGTTAAATTCACTCTTTGTTCCTGCATACTTTATTTATGCAGATACAATGGTATCTTTATAATTGACTTGTTATGATTATAAATATACCCTTATAATTGTCTTGTTTATATTTATTTTTTTAAAATAGCTTTGGATCTGTTTGACTACTTTTAAAATGGATTTTGTTCTTGTTTATATTTTGTTCTTGTTTATATTTGTTTCTGTTAGTGCTGCTTTTAAATAATGCATAGATGAGTGAGTGCCTCCTCTACAAAAAACCTATTTAGCGCAGAGGTACTGCTTGGTGGTATAATCTGTAGGAGCCTAATAACATTTTTTTCCTAAAGGTTACCTGCAGAAAACTAGATTTATCAGCACTTGTGGAATATTTTTGTAAGCTGTTGTGCTCTGCTTTGACACATAAGCTGAGACACATTCTGTAACCAATGGGTAATTCAAATATTTATGCCAACATCTCTTTGTGTTTAGCTTGTCCAGGCAAAAAAAATTTAATTGCCTTCTTATCTGGTATGAATCATAATATGTGGTACTGTTGACAACCTATCAGCAGTGCCATAGAAAATGATTCAAAGGGATGACAAGTTAATTAACAATCTTTTGTTGGGACAGTTGATAGCAATTCAATACCGATGGCAGTTGGTGTAATCTTTTCATGGTATGAATTTCTCACTTCCTATGCTGTGATGTCACTAAACCTTTGCCTTGGTGATCCCACTATATGTCAGTGCATATTGTTGTCCTAACCTAAGACAAAGTAACTTGACCTCCATGGTGTGAGACTTCAATCTCTCATGCCTGGGTCGGTTTAACTATTCATCTGAATGTTACACTGACCTCTTCCCTGCTTTCCTTTGCTTATTATACCAGGGGCCAATATACCCTGAACTAGATTGGTTAACAACTTCTTCATGTGAAGAAATTTTAACTTTCCTTTTCATGCTGTTCATAATTTCACAGATCTAATACCAAAAGAATTTTACTCCCAGCCTCCCCTTATTTAGCTTCATGATCAATGCCACTGGGTACTGCCAGACAAAATTTAGGTTTCTGTGTTCGTGATGCTCAACAGTGGCAGTGGATGGTTGAACCTATGAATCGACTGAAATAATGCACCGAACTTTTTTGTCTTCTTTTGTTCAAGGCCACTTCATGTTCTATGATTGATGTAGTGGTGTAAGAAATTTCCAGTACACTGCACTGTCCCAAAATTCTTCTTGTCTGTGTATTGTATGTTTCATAGCAGTGTAATCTTTACATTCTAAACACGAGGTTGCAAGTTCACTTCAGGTCTTTACCTAACTCCTTCACCTCTTCAGTTCTCACGTTAAATGGCAGTCATCCCACCTTAGGTATTTTTGGTAGTCATTTTCACTTTGCAAGTGCACTTGCAAAGCGAGAATGAGTACCAAAACATGTGATTCTGCCATAGGCTAACATTTACCTTAGGTATTGCAGCTTTTATAAAACTCATTGCATTCGAAAACTAAGACCACGACGAACAACATTTTAGTACCGTATGAAAGGACCAGTCCTTTGTTGGCTATTCCATGTTTAATATAAACAAATGAATCACAAATTCAATCCATTTAAGGTATTACATGGATTCTGTTAGTTATTTCATGCTTTTATATAAATCAAATATACTTCACAAATCAATCCATTTAGATATTATATGGATTCTCTTAGGACGTTTCGAGACGAGCTTGTCTCATCTTCAGCTAACCAAAAGGAAATTTGGTTACTTAAATATTGAAGGAAATTTACTGGAGCATTAACAGAAGTATTTTGTGGGAATAAAAGGCCTCTATTAAATACTACGACAAATATGCAAAAACAATGGAATATTGAACATACCATATACAATCAAAACAAAAAACCTAACCTAAACATGCAAAATAACATGAAGTCAGTGACCTTAAAATAAGTAGAGGGGTATGGAAGAATTTTGTTGATTGAGTTTGGGATGATCCTTAAGAATGAGAAGACTTTCGTGTATTAATAAGTCGAGCTCATTGGTGGCTTTGTCAAGAATACAGAAATCTTGAAGGGATGCAACATGCCCAGTTTCATTAATATGGTCCCTGAGAGATGAAGCAGTACTAAAATGTTGTTCGTCGTGGTCTTAGTTTTCAAGTTCTTATTACGACTGCGTTTTCCACCTGATGTCTCATTGCATTCATTTTAGTTTATACATTAACCTAGATAGATGAGTATTTGGGATAATAGTGAAGACAATTGTTTACAGCTGAAATTGTGCATACTTATTGTAACTGTGGATTTTGAATTATCATGAGCAGTGGCAGACACTAGGATTCGAGGGGGTGGTCCTCCCATAGTTTTGGATTAAAATCCAGTTTGAGAAGAGCCAGAATAGCTTAAGATGTCATTGTTTTTTGCTTTTTACAAAAATGTCTGTATTCTTTGAAATGAACAGTAATATTTAGACCTTATAAGTATAGCGTTAGAATATTTAAGAACATCAGCATTAACAGGACCGGTCACAGTAAAAGTAAATTAGTTTGTTCTCATGAATCACAAAGTTCATGTTCATGCAGTATACACATTCAAGCTTAGAAAAAGGAACAGCTATTTTCATTTGCCGAGTACAGTTGTTAAGAATGTTCTTTAAATCAAGATATTTCTAAAGGTCTTTGCTCACTGAGAGAAGCATGAAGTCTCCATCTCTAGACGAATTCAATCAGCCAGGACAGAACTCGATTCCTTGCACTGAAGCTTCTTTCTGTGTTTTTGGTATCTGTTTCAAAGCTTTTTTGTCAGTTCACCCCAGCTGAAGTTTTGCCCCCCCCCCCCCAATAACCCATATCTTCCACTGACCTCGAAGGACAAACAATTTACACCCCCTCCATTGTTTAATTAAATTTAGCAAAGAAAATTTAGATTTCTGTTTTGGTTCGTTTATTTGTATATCTTTTAGGTGGATGATGGCAAAGAAGAAAAAGGTGTTGAAAGAGGAAAAGCCAGTTTTAGAATTCGTGGCAATAAGAAGGAAAGATACTGGAGAGTGGGCTCTACCTGGCGTATGAAACGAGCATTTTATTACATATTTATCATATTTTGTTTTTCAGGCAGCTCGCAACTGCAATTGAGTATGAGCACCGCACATAGATTTGTAACAGAGTAGCTTTCTTTGCAGAATGCAGACTTATGTTTAGAAGTATTTGTGTCTGTGTTTATCTGTACTTTTGTTGTTAAGATTTTTCCCCGAGACGGTGGCAGTTTTTCCATTTTATCTGGATGTTAGGGATTATCCTGTTTTTATTTTCGTTGTTACTGTTCTTATTAAGCTGCTTTTATCATAAAGAGTTGCTAAACTTCGCAATTATTTCGATCTGAACATGAGTTTATGATTTCATTTGGTACGTGGAAAACCAACTAACACTTATCAACTTAATCTTTTCACATGGTCGACTTGATGTCTGTTGCGTCTTCGTGCTGGACCACATTCCCAGCTCACACGGGCTCTGGAACTAACCGCGTCCGACGTCGAGGACAACGAACTTAAGTACCTCGGTGACGGACGTCGCTTTGGACATTTTGAAAGTTTGTCTTCTCCAATGGCTTAGTGGTTAATCATTTTTTTGAGATACAGTCAACAAACCTTATTTAAATAGAAGGGAATGACACCTTTATTACAGTTGTTACAGTCTACAAATTCGCGGTGCAAACAGACGTAGCATACGTGCCATTTCTTTCTATGTCTACTTGAATTTCAGTGTTTCAGCGTCTGACGATTTCGTCGTGGAAATGGCAAATTAAACGGGAAGCAATTTTTGCCATTCAGTGCTTATGGGATATAACAAGAGCTCTAAAGGTTCCAACATTCTAATTAACCTTATCATTTTCATTCCCATGTCTAGGGCATGGTAGACCCCGGTGAGTCTGTTCCTGATACGCTTAAACGAGAATTTGGGGAGGAAGCCTTGAATACCATAGATGCTTCATCAAAAGAGAAGAAAAAGATCAAGGAAAAGATCGACCGTATATTTAAGGACGGATTACTTGTAAGTCGTCTTATCTGGTTTGTAGAATTTACTCTTCTTAGTATGCAGCAAGCACAGAATTGAGATTTGGTACGGTACCCGTATGTGTAGGGGCTTCGTTCAACTGAAAATTTTTTTATTTTGTCAATCAGCTCGGCTGTTGCTTATTGCATTTTAAAGTATGGAAGAATTTATGGAAAGCATAGTCGTATTACAGAAATTAATCATGATTACTTTGCTGTATTAGTATACTGAGTCAAACGGAGGCGAGATGGAGCAACCTTTAACGGTACGAGATGACTATCAAGAGAGTTTAATGCTGTAAGGACTTTTAGATGGATTTTTAAAACGTAATTCGCGTTGTGCAAGACGTTTGCTTAGTACGGTGCCATCAAAAGCGCTGTTTGGAAAACAGTTTTCGACCTTGATGAACCGATATCTTTGTATTATGGTGCGTTGATCTGATGGAAAAGAATTCAAGCATGATGGAATGGGTGGAGGAAAGTGACAGGAGTAATATGTGATAGGAATTTGACTGCAGGAGTGAATGGAAAAATGTATAAATCATGTGTGCGACCAGCTATGCTTAATGGATTGGAAACTATGCTGCTGTCCAAGAACCAAGTAAAGAAACTAGAGGTGGCAGAGATGAACATGTTGCGATTCTCGATTGGCATAACAAGAAAAACAAAGTGAGAAATGAGGAGGTGAGAGAACTACTGAGAGTAGAGAGGTTCGGAGAGTAGGCGAGTGGATGGAGACTTAGGTGGTACGGCCGCGTGAGGAGGAGGGACGAGGAGTATGTAGGTCAGAAAGTGTTAAGAATGGAACTACCGGGATCGAGGAAGAGAGGCAGACCGAAACGAAGATTTATGGATGCAGTGAGGGAGGATATGAGTGAGACATCAAGGGTCGATGCAAACGTAGACGCTACATGATTTTGGTCGTGTAATCATTTCTCGACATAATTACTTTGTCTGTCTTTCTTCAGATTTATAAAGGGTACGTGGACGACCACCGGAACACTGATAACGCCTGGCTGGAAACAGTGGCCGTCAATTTTCATGATGACAGTGGGAAGCTCTTTCACAAAATCAAGTTAAGTGCTGGTGATGATGCTGCCGATGTGAGATGGATGGAAGTCGATCGAAACACAAAACTTTACGCTAGTCACATTCATTTTCTAGAAATGGTTTGTAATCAGAGGGGAGCTTTCTTTTAAATATCTGTGTATTTATTTATATATGCTGTGCATGCTGGATCAATGTGCCGGTTTTGCTAGAATGTGTAACATGCTCCACTGTATCGTATTTATAGGTTCACATGTAGATTAAAGACAAGACTCCTTTTAGATAGATAGCTTTTGATTAATAGGCTACGTAGTTTTGCTACTTTTGGCCTAGTTACGGTCCATGCCCTTGTTTGTTTGTGTACCAAGTTTGCAAGTCTTTGTGCAAGTTTAAGGTGCGTTATTGTTCAGACAGAGTTGTGATATTTTAGGATTGGATACTTTAAGGATTCTTCTGGCTTTGGTAATAATTCGTAGTATTATATCAGCTGTTTTCGGGTAATGCGGCAGTTGACCAGAAACGAGATCCCAACTTGCTTGAGAAAGGGTCATTTGTTCTTTTCCAGGCGGCAGATAAAATATAGTATTCTTAAGGCGTCCATGTCTGTCAGCTTTTGTTGTGCGTTATAATCAGCAATGTGCACTTCAGCCGTTAGAGGACTGCTAATGGTTGGCAGATTCTTTGAACCTTGTAAGCAAAATTTTTCTAAATGTTACAACAAGGTGACTGCGAAAGTACTGAATGCTTTATTAATGAATTGCGAAGACACATTTGTACTCAGTGAAGTCTAGTCTGATTTTGTTACCAACCCTGTTTCAACAGTTCACGTCTAGCCTGGACAGGAAAAACAGAGATGAGCCGTAAGATAGAAGTATTTTTCTAGGAATGTGTCTGTGGAATAATCCGCTATAAAAGATGTCTCTGAGATTAATTAACGGTTGTAAAAATTATAATTTTTACTTTCTGTTTCCATAACGGGAAAAATATCAAATAGATCTGCCATAAAACCGGAAACTGCGGACTTGAACAATGCAAATGTAAAAAAATGCAAAATTAAAATGCAAATCAAGGGCAAATTCGTATTCCTTTATCCCGCAATCAGTTCTTTAGCGTTTACTGTGCGAGACAAAAGGAAGCTTTATTTATACACACAGTTGTGAGCTTTAGCAGTAGACGGAAAGAGCTATCGGGTGTGTTTGGAAATAACGTCCTCGAAGAGTGGGGAGTCAGAATCTCCAGGCTGCAGGCGACAAACTTTGCAGACGACTTCATTCGTTTAAGTCGTTGCTCTCGCTGCAATTTTTTAGCACGGGAAATCTATGTTTCATATCTAGAGGACTGTATATTTTCCTTGACTGTTCCTCAGGGGGGACGTCCTTGTTTATGCTTGGGGTGTGGTGAGCGTTCGTCGTATAGTTGATGCTGGCGTGACGTATATGATGTAGAAGCTTTCAATGTCCAGTGTCCTAATTCGCTTTCAATGATACATTGATAACGTACTTCGCTTTGCCACTTACTAAATCGTAAAGATGAGTTGTGTTTTTCAATTGTCGGTCACTATACTTCTATTAGTATAACCAACAATGGTATTTTTCTTTATTCGACGATAAATTTTGGATAATAAAATCCAGCATCAGGTCTAAGAACATACAAACCGGTAAAATCAGTTTATACTGTCGTAAACTATCATTATATACTACATACGGACGGCGATTAACTTTTAATTAAATACATTAATCATGGACACGTGGTATACGACAATGTTTTTGGCTTATTCACTGTTCTGCTGTTTTCACGTGTTTTTCGTAAGTACAAAAAATGTAAATTCGATATTATTCAACGGGATCCTGAGTTTTTGTAGTGATTTCTTGCTGTAAGGCAAATGGAATGCGTCAATTTTCTTGTGGGAAGGTGCAGAATGCTATAGACTATATTTCCCAGAGATACATTTGTTCAACAAATTGAATACAGTATTCTAGTATGCCTTCAAATTACCAGCCAGACTATGTGGCCATAACTCCAGCGAAAGCAGCGTCGCAGTGTTCACACAAACCTAAAAACAATACAGGTTGCGCCCATATGCAAACTAGATAGAAAATTATAAGAATATTGATGGTGTAAAATTGAGTTGCACTTGTTTGTTCGTCTTGTTTCCTGTCGAAATTGCTGGAAATCTGTCCAACTCCGATTCTTGTTTGTTATTGTGAACGACGTCACCTTGCCGATGGTTTTGAAGGGAGTCAAATTACGAGTGTGTATTGTAAACTACTCTTTATCACAACGTGTTAACTTGTGAGATATTTAAGTCTTTTCTTCTTTTGTATTACATACCCTTCAAGCCGCCGGTAAGCCCACGGTTATCATGGAATCAGTAAGAGTGTTTTCAATTTGATTCAGCGTGGGTGTTTTTGTGATAGTTTACAGAACATTTTAAATTTAACGCTGAAGTTTCTCGAAACCCCTTACCAGACTCCACCCTACCCATGCATATACTTTCCTTTCTGACAATTCATATTATGAAGAGTGTCAGACGAAAAAAGCTTTTAAGTATGTTTTTTGCGCAATGTCGCAAATTTTCAAGGCGATTTTCAAGTTTTGTACCACCGAAGGATTGAATTTTCTTTCAGCTTGGAGTGGTCATTTAATAGCCATTATTATTCATTGTGAATTGTTGTGATGTGAAATACTGACACAGTAGTACTGCTGTAGTTATTCAATCGCATCCAAACTTTTTCCAATGTTTATATTCTGAAACTGTCTAAATACATTACATGAAACCATATGGCTTGTTCTCCTGTGCTGTTGAAATCCCCTATTTTTTAAGAACTTAAGTGTGAAATTCCATGTATGGTACCCAATAGATAGGTAGACAGACAGATAGATAGATAGATAGATAGATAGATAGATAGATAGATAGATAGATAGATAGATATGTAGATAGGTAGGTAGATAGATATGTAGATAGGTAGGTAGGTAGGTAGGTAGATAGGTAGGTAGGTAGGTAGGTAGGTAGATACATACATACATACATACATACATACATACATACATACATACATACATACATACATCAATAAGCGGATATGTTACTGGTACACGTTACTGGTGTATTATTTCAGGACTACAATCCAATGTACTACACATAATGGGGCGTATGTTTTTGATACCCGTAGTGTTTACTATTAACCACATGAACCTTGTAAAATGACATCGAACATGTTTTCCTTGAAAACCACTTTCTTAAAATAGCCCAATGTGCCTTTGGTTTTGGATACATTACATAGTACATTTTCAATTCCAAGCTCCGAGTTATTCACAAGGCAAATTGTTTATTTTTAACTCTTTAAACTAACAACCAAGCCCTTGGACCTTTTCAAAATGCTCGAGTTCGAGATATTTAGTTTTGATCCACCCTCCTCAGCTGCATACAGTGCATTTGCACTGTGATTTTCACTCAGCCACCTCCCAATTGTGAGCATTGACAGGCATATTAGTCAGCATACGTTTTGTACCCTTGAATTTTACAGTCATCAAACCAAAAGGAAGACCCAAGTAGGAATTAAATTTTTAAAATCATATTTCCCCGCCAAGAATGATACCAGAGCTTAGGCTGGCCCAATGAGGTATAAGAAAAGCTAGAGTCAACTTGAGGCTTATCACATGTTGTCAACTAGAAGCCTTCGAAACGAGGTTCAGTATGGGGTCTGTAAAGCAAAAAGTTCGTTGCTTCAACAGTAAACAAATCTATTTGAAACGAACAACATGTCACAAGAGATTCTGCTAGAGGGAAAAATGATAAAGATAAGCGCTGTAGTGAAGTAAAAACAACAATGTATGCAAGCTAGTTCATCTTTCAACTTGTGTCTCGATTTGCAATAAGCCATTACTGTCGGTCATTACAGTAATTTACAGTCAACAAGTTACTTTACTTAAGAAGTGCGACTGTATGTTCTCGCAAGTGGTCGGATATAACCGTAAATTCAGTTCCAAATGGTATTCATTAAACGTGAAGTTGGACTCAACAAGAGAGAAAAGAATCACCTAGAAAATGGCCGAGCTTCAGGAGAGAGGGTTTTAAGATTTTATTATTTCAAGTAACGAGGATCAAAATGGAGAACTTGACCCTTGTTAGACGAAAGTGATATTTTAACCAAGACCAAGGAAACCGCTTTCACAGAAATGAAGTTGAAAATATTGACATTGAGTCCAGAAATAACCTCTCAATCCTGTTAGTAAATATCCAGTCAGCCAGGTAAGACCAAATTGGTAAGACCAAATTTTAAAGTCTCAAACCGATGTTAGCAACATACAGCTGAAGTTTTTAAATATTATTTTATATAACTACACCTTTGGCTCGGAGAAATATGCCATAAACCTAAAATCAAGGCGAATTATACTTGCATGAACATTGCACAGCTAAGAACTTGTTGATGGAATGAGATGGGCTTTCTGTACCCCTGCTTCGTCAATTTTACCTCATCTCACGTCAATTTTGATCAAATTCTGACAGTTTGACCCTCGAAATTATCCTAACAAAAACTCACACTCTTCCTTTTCTGATTTTGTCGATTCTATCTAAAGCAATGCAAGATATCGCTATTTTGAAATTCGTCACAAGCACTTGCCAACGGTACACAGCATACAACGGGAATCTCCTGCCTTCCAAACCGAGTTCCTTAAAACGCAAAGTGGCTTTAACCTCGCTCTGATGTTAAGTCTCTAGCTTTTCTTATACCTCATTGGGCTGGTCAGAATATTTCAGATGATTATCTAGACTAACTTTAATGTACGTACATGGAAGTGAGAAATTACGTTACTTAGGCTGATAAGTTACTAGGACTGCAACATCTGTAAGTTTTGCTGCCTTCATGTACTTTTCCTGTTAGTGCTTTTATTAAGAACACGAAAATCTGTTCAAACATTACGAACTGTCAATTCAGTGACATAAGCGACTAGATAGGAAAATACTAAGGATTTGCTTCCTAACCTTGCGTGTAATTATTGGTCATGTTGTATTACACAATATTAATTATAGTTGTGAGAAGTTCTCGCTGTAGAGTGCTCAGTTCCAAAGAAATAGAGGACTTGCGCAAAGTTTAAGCCTGAAAACACAATCAAACTAATTAAGACAACAGATAAGATATTAATTTGACACTGGTTATAGAGATAATGTAAATGTTTAACTCAACTTGAGGGATAAGTCAATCAAGAATAACCATGGCTGGTCATGAAAGACATTAACACCACCCAGACGACTACTAATTTTTCACATTTGAGGAATTATGTACGGTCAAAAATTGCTTTTCTTTGATGCATTTACACATATCTAGATTTCACTCATCAAAACAAAACGATTTTAAATATGTGATAGCAACGAAAAGGCATGTTTTGAATTTTAGTTTAAATTTTTTGCCAATGGAAATTTGACTACAGAGCAGGTGGAAAGGCCTGAGCCATGAGCTTTATTTGAACTTTTTAAGGAATGGAGTGACGGGGAAAAGCACTTGAATGCAAAGCATAAAATATGCAGCCTCTGCATGACATGTTTTTTTGTGTGTGAACAAAAGAGAATTGGCTTCTCTCTGGTGATCAGCACAAAAGAAACAAAAACGGCAAAGTGGTGGAAAACGGGAGAAAAACAAGAAACAAACTTCCGATAACAAAATGGTAAACCGGGCCCTATCCGTACATTTAAAAGTGGAGATGCTACGAGTGTGGAGCCTATTTTGACGAAAGTTCTCAACAGAGTTTGACCAGCAAAAAGAAGGCAGCAAAAAGAAGGCAGAAAAAAGAAGGCAGAAAAAGGTGTGAAATAATTTGCACGTTTATGTATTCTAATATATCAATTCTAGAAAACATGCTGAGAAGCCCTATTACACTGAATACGTATAACACCCCATCATATGCCCTTGATGGGTAAGGAGTAGGTTTCATTGCACCCCGACAAATTCATTCCTGGTATGGCCTGCTTAGGAGTGATCCATTATCAAGTGAAACTGCAACAGTTAAAGGAGCTCCATACAATCTCCATATAAAGGATAGCCAGTACTCAGCAATTTCGCATTGAGGTTTAAAAAAATTATCATAAAACAACTTGCAGGTAGGAATGAAAGATGAAATTGCAGATTTGTCTTCTAGATTTACATATATACAAGCACTAATTATTCAACAGCCAGCACTGCCAAATAGTGTATAAAATCAGATATGACTCAAAACACACAATTCTTTGACGTTTGGATATTATCTTCTTCAGAATATATATCGACATACATATTCATATATAAAAGAAACAATACAGACAAACTGGAATCATTTTGCCCTTTTCTCTAACACGTTCAGATTACTGAGTTCGTTAAACTGGGATATTTTGTGTACGCCTAAACGAAAAAACGTGGTTCGTAAAAGTGAGAGTTCGTTATACCGAAGTATCGTTATATAGAAGCTTTATAAGACTTAACAACCAGTAAAACGAGCGGAAATGGAATTCAGTTTCTTATTTTAAGACGCTCCTTAATTTGTAAATCTTAAGTCTACCGTAAAGCAAAAGTATACAAAAGCAAAACAGTATAATATATGACAGGCAAACTTAAATGACGAACACTGAGAGAGGAGTGACGCTTACAGTGTTCGATATTTTCTAAAGCAGCTAACGTGTCACTCATTGAGGCCTATGAGGCTGCACTTTTTTGGAAGTTCCATCTTCACAGGAAATGACATGGCATGCAGAGGTGGAGCTCATTATACGTGTCTACCTGACTCTGAACAGCATTTAATGCCACTTTCCTTTCTGCTAATAACAAAACACCATTGCCGTCCAACCGTAGAAAGCTTCTATAGCCAACCCCATAATGTTAATCGTCTTCAGGTATAATATGCCATTCTTAACGTTCAGCTTAAGTACTGCCAGGATATCGAACTCTCAAGCAGTTGAAAAACTACCAGATCTTAATTTTTGTAATAAAATTTATAATGCCCAACTGATAAAATTCCATCACAGTCACTAGTACAGTAAGGCTAAAATGAAGTTCTGTTTTGATCAAATGACAGTCAAACCATATAACAGTTGGATGCTGGTTTACAGAAACACAAAATCGACTTAATAGTCTTTACACAGATAACAATTTACTCAAGAATGTTTCACCAAACAGTGCTAACGTTACTATGTTTGCAGTAAGCTCTGATTATAGGCAGTAGAAATGACTGATTTGGAAACTGCGTCTGAAAACAAAAGGACTATTGTCTTATCTTCAAATCCTTTGTAAGTACGTGACTAAACAAAGTCCCAGGTGGGAAATAAGGAGGATGTTGTGACACCAAGTTTTTAACTCACGGTTAATTCCTTTGTAAAAATCAGTCGAGTGTGAACTTGTTAGTGACCCTACAATTGTACCACAATGCTGGTGGTTGAGTGAAAATTCGATTGTTTTGCGAGTGCAGCCCATCATCCCATTACGAGGAGAACCAATTGGCATTAATGGAGTGGAGTATGTCATGTCATCACTGGAAGAACCAATCAGGATCAATGGCAGTAGCGGCTGGTGGAGTTTTTCGTTTTTGGGGGATTTCAGATCTGGGTGTGACCCAATATAGTTACAGAGGCCACGCCCCTATTTCGTATTATAGATAATACATGAGAACAAAAATGTAACTTTTAGGTCTGTGTCGCTCAGGAACCTAGGCGTTAAGTAAATTTTCGATAAAAAATGTTTACTTCATAAAAACAGAAGTTAAAAAAGAAAGGTTACAGCAAATGTCATAAGAGCAATACTTTAACCGTGAGTTTGAGCTGATTACCTGGCTAGAAATGTTTAGGATATTGAAGCAGGGTTTATAAAAGCACATGATGATTTAAGGGGTATTTTAAGAACAGAATGTTGACAATATCTGCACTTTCAGTTTCCATTGAAAAGCCGACTTTTTAAAAGATTTTCTCAAGCCAAAACATTCAATTGTCAAAGCAACTTATTCAGAACTGACCCTTTTTATCCTCCTAAACTTTGAAAACCAGATAATTTATTTTGTTACCTTGAAAAATATCTTGGTCAACAATTATTGATTACTTTTCATTAGCCTACTCATCTTACATTCCAAATGTCAAATTTAAATTTCAATTCAAATCGAATATAATTCAAACAATGGCAGTGTAATGGCCCATCTACACGAGAACTTAAAACAGCCGACTGCATGATTTGATTATCAGACTAACAAGTCTCGGACTCGGAATGTTCTAAATAGCAGCAGTGTCCATCAACTCCTGATATGCTATCACTCAGTCAATAAAAACAAATACAGTTGCAGTCACACTATCTAGTTCCATTCAAAAAATGCCACTATCAATATTTTACATGTATTTGTAGCAAAATTAAATTCATGATGGTAGTAAGGATCAATGACGGTAATAAGGGGCCAACCGGTCCATAGCCCTGGGTCCCGCGCCTCCAACAACACTAGGATTTGAAACTTATACACTAATCCGAAATAAAATCATATTATTCTGTTCAGTTGTTCTCACCCCCTTCACCATAAAATGTTAGTTCTCGTTATGTACATGGCTTGAAAAGAGTATGTAACGGATATAATGAAGCCACTAGATGGCAGTTGGGCGGATCTGATGTTATATTATCAATTAGTTAGCAGTAAAGTAGTGTTCGAACGATGTCTTTCAATCAACTCACTTATAAGCTCACCACGCTTATGAATTGCCTTGGTTCTTTAGTCACGCAACCAAAAAAGTCGAGAACAAAAACGTATTTAGCAATTGCTATTGTTTGGGCTAACGCTTTCAAACCAGTGTTATTTCTATTAACTATGCTCTGATATACAGAACAGACTGCATTCATCGAACGAGATCTGAAATCTTACAGACAATCTAATAATATTAATAATAATAATAATAATAATAATAATAATAATAATAATAA